>JAEIFI010000601.1:0-65065 GCA_018901815.1 Zaprionus lachaisei | reverse complement strand
TGCAGCCATACCTGAAATACTGTTTCACAGAGAATCAATTCCTCAACAAAACAAACTAAGGAAATATACTTATCTAAAATAATACCCTTGCATGCAGCATATCATAAACCAATACGGACTTTCTTGCTTCACCAACATCGATCATGGCCTTTCCTAGAAAACAAAAAGATTAATATCAATCAAAGCAAAAACAAAGTATCAAGCCAAATTTTCACTAAAATACTCAACAAAAATATCCCTAATCTACCTCAACACAGTCAACCTACACACACACACACACCACACACATGCAACAACGCTGACACACACACAAAGTCACACACGCCATCTGCCATCACGCCGCCCATCATCAAAATCTTTCAAACCAATTCACAACATAATCCAACAATAAAAATAACACACCAAGTTGAATGCGCTGAATTCAATACACTTTAACAACAGCATAAAAACGCAAGTAATTAATCGTGGCACCGAATAAATGTCACCAACGTGTTGCGCCTCCATGCACGCGCAACTGCCCAACTCTAATACGCGCATTCTCACCCACTCACCAACAAAACAACATGCTACACATGAACACTCACAGCTGCCCAATTATCTAAACTTCTTATACCAAACAAAACAACTAAAACAATAATTACAAGTCAAAAATGCGCTAATTCATTAATGAAAACAAGAGATGACACTACCACAATAACACAGCTGTTAACATAAAATACAACCGTGCAGCCCAGCCACCCAAAATCATCGATAACAAGCGAGCACAATAAACTGATTTAACAGCATTCTGTTAGAGCATTCGCTAAGCCTATTACACACCAACAAGGATACCTCTTCTTTACAGTGTCACCGAGCTGAAGGAATACTAACCCAAATAAATAATTTCAAAACAATATTTAACAAATACTGCGACTCTAAAATTAAATTAAATAAATAAATGATATGGGACAGCAATAATAATTAAAACAATCCTAAAATATATACATACAAAAATTTAAGAGGAAAAAGAACTACTGGTAAATATCAAACATGGTAAAGAAAATAATTAAATCCAAACCACAGCTAAGCCACAAAAATTAAGAAAATAAATTATAACTGATACAACACATTGTAAATTAACTAAAAATTGTTTGCTACTAAACAAAAATAAATAAAAGAACAAAATGCAAATAAACCTAGTATAACTTTACTGTAATTTACATAATGCTAAACATAGAATCATAATTATTTGAAGTAAGCGTAACAACATAACTGACTAGAGAGAAGCGAAAAACGAGAGCAACAGCACTTTATGACGGGATGATGCATCCATAGGTCCGTTGACGCCATGCAGCGCAGACCCCAACGATGGAGAGGCCTAACACCAGGGCACCTGCTCATAGGCCGAGCCCTGCGTTCGCTACCGCAAAGGGTCCGAGCGCGACGAGCAGACCAAAGGGTGGCAATATACGCGCAGGTGGCAGCTGCTGTCAATGCTCAGACAGCGGTTCTGGCAAGCGTGGTCCAGGGACTACATCCTGGAACTGCAAGGCCAGGCCAAGTGGCAGGTCGAGGCGGCCAATCTCGAGGTCGGCGCATTGGTCATCGTGCACGACGACAACACTCCACCCCAGAATTGGATTACCGGTAGGGTCAAAGCAACCATAAAAGGAGCTGATGGCAAGGTTCGAGTGGCCGAGATTAAAACGGCAACCGGCGTTTTTAAAAGGCCAATCCATAAGTTGGCGGTTTTGCCAATTATTTGATTTAAGTTACTATCAATCGGTTTTTCAATTATGAATTGTTTTTTTTGAAGTTTAGTCCTTCAACGTGGCCGGAATGTTGGATCCGAGTCATTTACTAGTATAACAAAAATGTACTTTTATATTAAGTAGGAGCCTTTTATATTAAGTAGTAGGTTTTTTCTAGTAAGTAGTAGTTTTTTGTGTTTAAGTAACATAATGAAACGCTGTTAATTAGCATAAGCTGTAAGTCATTACTTTGTGCTCTTGCCTTCTCCTTTTGTCAAAAATAGAATTATTCTCATTTGTATCATTGAACTTGGAGGTGTTTTTTTTTTTTTAGCTGTAAGTCATTACTTTGTGCTCTTGCCTTCTCCTTTTGTCAAAAATAGAATTATTCTCATTTGGATCATTGAACTTGGAGGTGTTTTTTTTTCACTCCGTAGCAGCCTAGCTTATTTTCACTTTCCACGAAGTTCCATTAAAAAAGAGCAATAATTAAATTGCTTATTTAGTTAACGTACTACAAACCCGTGTTATTTCAATTTTCGGTTTTGAAATTTGTTTGTTTTTTAAAAACATACAAGAGAAATAAATGTATGTATAATTGAAAATATTGTATGCAAATATAAATAAATAAATAAATAATGTCACAAACGGACATCTTTTTAACGATTAATATAATGTAAGGGAGATGGAACGACTTGTGCCAGTGGACTAGCAATCCGACTCCGCGCTTTTTGGGCGGTATTGTGTAAACAAACACAACACACTCGTCAACTGGTCAAACTGTCACGCGTCTTTTTAGTCCGTGAGGCGGTGCAGCGCGTATAGCTCTAAGCTCTTACGAGTCACCTGATCCTCATTCAGCCATATTGGCCGAACTGAAGGAACTGGATACCCAGCGAAGGCAGGCGATCTACTAATTTAAATAAGAAACGGGAAAAACGGTCACATTTGCATGCAACACATTCGGATATTGGACATAGCCCAGGACAAGTCCGCAACTCCCTGCGCAAAAGTGAATATTAACATTCAACGCAGTTTGTTATAAGCTGAGTCACATCAGCAAAGCCACAGCGAAGCGTCTAAATACCGCTGACTATCGATTTTAGCAAAGATTGCGGCACAGAATTAACTGGCCTACATCTTTGCTCCTTTTTAAACTTGGGTGCCAATATGTTACACAGTCCGTATTATGTTATGTACGGACTGCTTTTTTGTCGGATGGGACGCGCCAGGTAGCTCAGCAACATTTGGGGAAGGGTTTTTCCTCCAGCCCTGCAGTCCGCACCAAAATATCGATAATCATCGGTATTTACACAAAAGACGCATCACTGACAAAAGGTAAACAAACCAAAATGCACATAAAATACATATTTTAATACATTTCAGTTTATTTACAGGCACAAACTACTCTACGAGGGACAAAAGACAACAACAACACCCATTGGTGACAGCCAAGTCACCACGCACCCACCCAACCATGTGATGCTCCTGCTCTGGAGTTTCGGCGAGTCCGTTCCTGGTCAACTAAGGCCGCCCCATATCCCCTAGGAAAGGTAGTTAACAAATTATTTCTTTACTATACTGTAAATTTATTTACTATATCCTAATCCTATCATCTTGTCCTACCCACGTGGAGCTAACATGCAAAAATAAACGAAACTAACGCAAAATCTTAAAACTACGAACAAATTTAATCTAAAGAATTATAACTAATGGGACATTTTTTGTTGTTTTTCAGATCATGGATTGTTGACGATGCCGCCAGGCAGGAGAAATATGTAGAGTCTGCAGGCAAAGACGGTCCTACAGGCAGCTAAGATGGACGGATGCTGAGATTTGTGGTTGCTGCTGCAACAGATCTGGCCTAAAGGTCTTATGTAGCTGTTGCCGCTATCGATTTGGCGTGTGGCGGATGCCCGTAAGGCACTGGAGATGCACTGGAGCCGTTGCCGCACGTCCGGATTTGGCGGGACAATATTTTATAGGCCCTGGCGGATTCCCGCAAGGAATAGACTCACCAGGGCAGGTAAGTGTTGAGCCGAGAGGTCCACATATCGCTGCGTTTTTCTTTTATTTGCAGGTCAACTTCTACTGAGTAGTCGGCCGCCCTTGAAAAGTATGCTGGCAGTCATATGCCTGGGCCCTCGGGCAACTGACGAAGGTTCAAAGGGCGCTTGCAAAAACGGGAACCTTTGGTCAGCGACCGGGTCTTAACACACCCAAGGCTTGGCTTAGGCTCGCACTACTTGCTCCGATAGCAGATGTTGCTCATACCAGGGCAGCTGTGTTCATCGAGATATGTATGTCTATCGACACTCGAAATGAACACAGCTGATTCGCAGAATGCAACAACCGATCTTTTGAAAAGCTTCATTCTTCAAAAGCTTTACAATAGAAGTTTTCAAGACACCAACCGTCAAACGATAAGAAGCTTAAGTTACTGATAAAGAAAGATGTAAAGCTCTGTAGAACTTTAAGGTTAGCTGGTCCATAAGAATAATTCTGTCAGTTAGTTTATGAGTGACTCTAGTGTAATGAACAACCAATAAATCCATAAAAAAAAAAAAAATAAATAAAAATTATATTTTTTTTATTTAAATGAACACCTAAAAACTTTTTTATATATTCTTACTAAGGATGACTAGCCGATGCGATTGAGCCATGTCCGTCTGTCTGTCTGACTAGATGAACACATAGATGTCAGCTATAATAAAAGATAAAGATACGAAATTTGGCATGAACGTTTCTGTGTTCCAGGCGCAGATCAAGTTTATTTCAAATATTGGATGCCATGCCCCAAAAATGAATAATTTAATTTTTAAACTCAAATTGTAAGTGCTGTATAAGATATACATACTAAGCTGAATATATATCTACGTAATCTGCAAGTTGCAATCCGATACGCCATCTGTCGGGAATAATTTTCAAGCATGTGCACATGTATGGTATATATGTATGAATTTAACAAATTAAAATACACCGGGTGTCCCACGCGAGACTGTTTCTTTTCTTACTGGTTTTGTTTAATTTATTTTTTTTAATTAATGTCGACTAATGTCAGTCGACTGGGAAAGGAATTTACATTAAAATTAAGAATGAAAATTATTACATTAACTATAATTTAAAAAAAAATTGTGTAAATGAATTAAAAATTATAAATTTATTTTTTATTTTATTAAAATTAAAATTAATTTCTAAAATTTAAATGTAAACTGGGATAATAACTGTAAACTGGGATAATAAAGAAGAAACCGATCTAACTTTTGTTACTCAGGGGTTTGGGGGAAATCTATTAAAACCCAATCAGATCGTTAGGTTAGTGTTAATTGTTGTTAAATGTTAAGTAGTTAAGAATGGATAGTTTGACCGAACTAAGGGAGGACTCTAAATTGAAAGCTCCAAACAGTCTATTGTAATCAGTACAGAGAACTCGGAAGGGATCATGCAAGCTATAATTGTTGAGATAAAAGTCCAAGAAAAGTAGCAAAAAATGACGAGTTCCTATAGAAAGATTACAGAAATTGATTTGGTTAAGTAGAATAGGGGAATCAATGTCGTACTTGATTAGTTTAAAAATAAACGTAACAGCTTACATAATATGACGATTAGTAAAAGAAGGAAACCCAGTTCAAACGACGCAAAGCGAAAAGTATAAATTGATTTTGAACAGACTAAATTCTATCTTGGTGCATCTAGTATTGCGGCGACCACACGCAAGAACCATATTCAAGAATTGGACGAATAAGAGAAGTGTAAAGTAATTTTGTTGTATAAGGATCTATGAATTCTTTGGGCAATCTTTTGATGAAACCAAGTACTCGAATTACTCAATTTAAATCCTGCTGTTTGAAGAACTTGAGTAACTTCAGACTTATGTGTCTTCAGATCATCTATGCATGCAGCACCAGTTAGAATGTCATCAACATAAAAGTCGGACCGAATAACTTCTGAAGCTCTGGGGAATGAGCCTCTTACGGCTTGAGTCAACCTTTTTAAACGCCAGAAATGGAGCTGGACCAGTACCATATGTTACAGTGTTGAGCTTGTATAATCTCAAGGACTTGGTAAGCTCTCGTCTCCACACTATCAGTTGCAATTGCCTATCAGCTTCGTATACCATCACTTGGCGGTACATCTTTTTGACATCAGCTGTCATAGCGAATCGATGTAACCTGAAGAGAACAAGAGTTGAGTACAACTCTTCTTGAATAGTAGGCTCGACCATTAAGATGCCGTTTAAAGACACGTTAGATGACGTCTTACATGAGAGTCAAACACCACACGGAGTTTTGTAGACGTGCTCTGGGTCTTATAATCACAAAATCCGGAGTAGTGGGAATACTATATTCATTCCAAAAGGTTCCATATAACCCAAGGCAAGATACTCTTCCATGAACTCTAGAAACATTGTTCACAAGCTATGGTCGCGAGCTAATCTTCTTTCTAGCGACAAAAACCGCAGCTTTATAACTTCGAATAATAAAATCTGGTCCACTAAACAAGGTGTACGTATCACGGAAAATTTATCAATTTTCTACTTCATGATTCATTAAATATTAGTAAGTGGTAATCAAAGGATACACAATCAATATATAGCTTAGAAAGCTTAGTGTTAAGGCCTTAACTGTTTTGGTAGGCAAGAAAATGAGAGGTTAATTCTACTGTTTTTTTGATGTTCTAATAGAAGAAGAATCACGAGGTGTTAAAGGAGATTACTCCTTTACAATTAAGTCTGGCGGCCAGAAGGTTCCATTGCAAACTGAGTGAAAATTATCAACAGGGATAATAATTTTAAAAGACGAAATATCTCGCGTATAATTAAATTAAAATTTCTCCTCAACAAGAAGAAAATATCTGTATTTTTGATTGAATGTAAGAGTTTACATCTTCAATTGAAGTATCAGGTGCAAGGCGAAAAACGAAAACCAGTTTCTTTGGTTTAACAGCGACAAGTGTTTACTTATTGAAAGCAGTTTTTAGAGCCTCATTAGACTCAGGGGAAGAAGAGGTGACGACTAGAATTGGTGGATCGTAAAAGTTAGCTGGGGTGGTTGGAGAAATTTTAGGAGATGCTGAAAGATTGTCGTTATATATTCTAGGTGAATTTATGCCTGAAGAAGTCGATGGCAAGAAATAAGGGACTCATCAAAGTCAAAATCTGACTGTAGCTTCGAAAACGCCAAATGCAAGATTATAAAATTCTAACTAATTCTGACTGGGAATATTACTAAAATTAAGTTCCTTACCCCGACAGGCCTCGCAAGACCAATGAAGGCCAGACTTGCTGTTTTTAATACGGACGGTTAAGCCAATGCATGGACATGTTACAGAACCAGCAAGAAATAATAATTCTACAGAAGCAAAGTGAAAACAACAAACAAAAAATAAAAAATACTAACGCTACAGTCAGGTGCTGACTGTATAAGGCCATGGATTATCATATTATACCGTAATACAAATTTTAACGGTATGGAATCGCCGCCCGAATATTATTAGAATAAAATAAATAAAAAAAATAAAATAATATAATAAAAAATACTAACGCTACAGTCAGGTGCTGACTGTATAAGGCCATGGATTATCATATTATACCGTAATAAAAATTTTAACGGTATGGAATCGCCGCCCGAATATTATCAGAATAAAATAAATAAAAAAAATAAAATAAAATAATAAATAATTAATAAATAAAAATTCGCACCCGCCTCAACCGGGAGTTGAACCCGCGCATTCTCTCACAGCCGTCCGCCTCTCTAACCACTCGGCCATTGCCTCACTCCTTGGCCTATCGGCAAAGCTGCATTGTCAACCAATTTTGTTACCATACAATGCAAATTAAAAGTTTAAAATGCTGTGTGTCTGACGCGGTATGGAATCGCCGTCCGAATATTATTAGAATAAAATAAATAAAAAAAATAAAATAAAATAATAAATAATTAATAAATAAAAATTCGCACCCGCCTCAACCGGGAGTTGAACCCGCGCATTCTCTCACAGCCGTCCGCCTCTCTAACCACTCGGCCATTGCCTCACTCCTTGGCCTATCGGCAAAGCTGCATTGTCAACCAATTTTGTTACCATACAATGCAAATAAAAAGTTTAAAATGCTGTGTGTCTGACGCGGTATGGAATCGCCGTCCGAATATTATTAGAATAAAATAAATAAAAAAAAAAAAATAAAATAATAAATAATTAATAAATAAAAATTCGCACCCGCCTCAACCGGGAGGTGAACCCGCGCTTTCTCTCACAGCCGTCCGCCTCTCTAACCACTCGGCCATTGCCTCACTCCTTGGCCTATCGGCAAAGCTGCATTGTCAACCAATTTTGTTACCATACAATGCAAATAAAAAGTTTAAAATGATGTGTGTCTAGATTTGAACTTCGGTATGCTTGCGTAAATTAGGTCTGCTTAAGTATAAATGTATGTTCAAAGTGAGTTTAATTCGTATCATATCTCACTTATTAATAGTCCGATTTAAATGAAATTTTCACATAACGCCCGTGGCAAAGTATTTGTCATGTAAGATATACAACTTTGGATGTTGAGCTAATATTGTAGTTTTTAAATAGTTATTACTGATTTACGGAGGCGGGAAGGGGCGTGTCCAAATTTTAAAAAAAACTTTGAGACACTGCAATATATACGTATGTTGTCGCAAAATTTGATGACTCTAGCTCTTATACTTTCTGAGATCCAGGTGTTCATACAGACAGACAGACGGACAGACGGACAGACGGACAGACGGACAGACAGACATGGCTCAATCGACTCGGCTACTGATACTGATTCAGAATATATATAGTTTATGGGGTCGGAGAAGCCTCCTTCTGCCTGTTACGCACAATTCCGTTCCGACAAACACAATAGTCCATGAATTTTTTAAAATCCATGGCCTAAAAAAAAAAATAATAAATAATTAATAAACGAAAATTCGCACCCGCCTCAACCGGGAGTTGAACACACGCACTCTCTCACAGCCGTCCGCCACTCTAACCACTCGGCCATTGCCTCACTCCTTGACCCATCGGCAAAGCTGCATTGTCAACCAATTTTGTTACCATACAATGCAAATAAAAAGTTTAAAATGCTGTGTGTCTGACGCGGTATGGAATCGCCGCCCGAATATTATTAGAATAAAAAAAATAAAAAAAATAAAATAAAATAATAAGTAATTAATAAATGAAAATTTGCACCCGCCTCAACCGGGAGTTGAACACTCTCTCACAGCCGTCCGCCACTCTAACCACTCGGCCATTGCCTCACTCCTTGGCCTATCGGCAAAGCTGCATTGTCAACTAATTTTGTTACCATACAATGCAAATAAAAAGTTTAAAATGCTGTATGTCTGACGCTAGATTTGAAGTTCGGTATGCTTGCGTAAATTAGGTCTGCTTAAGTATAAATGTATGTTCAAAGTGAGTTTAATTCGTATCATATCTCACTTATTAATAGTCCGATTTAAATGAAATTTTCACATAACGCCCGTGGCAAAGTATTTGTCATGTAAGATATACAAGTTTGGTTGTTGAGCTAATATTGTAGTTTTTAAATAGTTATTACTGATTTACGGAGGCGGGAAGGGGCGTGTCCAGATTTTAAAAAAACTTTGAGACACTGCAATATATACGTATGTTGTCGCAAAATTTGATGACTCTAGCTCTTATACTTTCTGAGATCCAGGTGTTCATACAGACAGACAGACGGACAGACGGTCAGACGGACAGACGGACAGACAGACATGGCTCAATCGACTCGGCTACTGATACTGATTCAGAATATATATAGTTTATGGGGTCGGAGATGCCTCCTTCTGCCTGTTACGCACAATTCCGTTCCGACAAACACAATAGTCCATGAATTTTTTTAAAATCCATGGCCTAAAAAGCCAAGAAAGAACTCTTACACAGATAGAGCGCAAAGAAAATAAAGTTTTGCGACAATTATAACAACACAGCTGATTTAAAAGCAGCGCACTAAGAGTACAAAGCAAACGTGAGTGAGCGAAAAAGCGTGTGAGTTTGAAATTGAAACAAAATCAAATAACAAGACGCTAAAGACGCGCCAGTAAAATAAATGTACTGAAATACAATTTAAAAACACCAATTACACCAACAATCTCTATGTTGAATTTATATGCAGACAGTTGCCATTGTCTCATTAGAACCAATTTTAAATCAACTAAGTAAAAGTTATAGTGACTTAAGGTAAAATAATATAAAAATTATTAGGGGCAAAAGCCAAACACGTCCGATCACCAAGAGAGTTACTTGAACTTTTCGTAAAGATGTTGACTTTTCTGCAATCCAAACAGATTCTTATTTTTCCATTTCTTTCTTACTATAACAATCGGAGAAGACCATCCACTGTTTGATTCTTCTATCACTCCTAACTGTAGCATTTTATTTATTTCGGTATACATTTCCTTTTCAATGGGTGGTGAAACTGACGTTGTTTTTACCGGTTTCGCATCTCCTACGTCGATTGAGTGTTCTATAAAGCGCGTCTTTCCCAGCCCGTTTTAGCAAATGACGGAAATGCTCCTACCACATAAGCCAATTTGATTTTTTGCGTAACTGATAGTTCGTGCTGATCGGCACTGTCATCATAAGATGGTAGCACTACTTCTTCGACCTGCAAGTTGGAAGGTAATAGATCGTATAACTTCCTAAAATCTCTACCAAGGCATAAATCTTGTTTCTCACCTCCGTATTCTACCTGTTTTGTTTGTGTGGCTCCATCTGCAGTACTGACTTGACACATTATCTGTTTAAATGGTATTACTTCCTCTAATATTTGAATAGCTAGCTTGCCAATGCGAGATCTTTTGAACTTTTCGAGACTGCACATAACTGTTTTATTCCTAATTTACACCTCTTAACTTTTTCCCAAAACGCAGCGATTCTTTTGGAGCTACGAGATTTAATCTCTCCAGCAAGGGAATTATTACATTATTTTGAAAATCTGTTGAAAATCTTGACATATCCGGTTTTATTTTTGTTTGTTGGTTCATCATTATCTATTAGTCTGTGTTCGTCGCTTGAATTCTCAGCACAGCCAATGTCTTCGGTTTGTCTATAAACTTCGACGTGCTGACTTGTACATTTTTAATCAGCAAAGACAAGTGGGCTTATAAGCATTGGCCGCGCCACGGCCATAACCAAAAAACTTTCCTATCAGACAGATAGTCTTGATATCTGTGTCCTGCTTTTACAGTTCGAACATACTAACGCTACAGATTCTATCTCTACATCTGCTAATGCCTCTTCGGATTCAGACTGCTCATCAGTTTTTGCTAAATGCTATGCAATATTTCTTTTGACTGGAATACTTTTTGTTAAACTTTGCATCCGTTTGACGTTTTCCATAAACATTTCTCTTCGATGACAAATTTTTCGGAAAATTTTTTTTTTTGTGGCGAATTTCTGGTCGTAAATTGTTTCTGAGTACCTTGACGAGATTTCTGTTGACCATGGCTGCTCTAGCTGGTCTAACAGGCTCGAAATTCCTACGTAAAATCCATCAAATGACTCATTAACCTTCAGCTTACAGATCAACTCCTCCAAGTCACTATGGTGTCGTTCTTGCCTAATCGGTAGTCGGAGTGCTTCACAGAGCCTATATGATCGTAAGTGCTTACCACTTCGTGATGCCCCAACAGGACCTCTCTTGCTAAAGTCATAGTAGTCCTAGTATTTATACATTTTCTGTAAAGACCCTGGCGAGACTGAGATATGTACCCCAGCGTGAGAAAACATCCTTACAACACTAATCAAAATTAAATCGATCTACATTGTCTGTGAGTCACATTGAATTGACCTTAATTCAATGCAGCCCCAACGTTAGGCGCCACTTATTTTAATTATTATTATTTATTATTAATGTAGAGTGCAACCAAAAAGGCGGATCGGTTGTAATGTTGTGTATAACTGTGTACGTTATGTATTTCTGGCTCTAGCTCGTCGGTTTGTTCACATAAAAATAATAGCAAAAATCATGAATGTTACATATGTTAGATATTACAAAACCTCAGAGAAGACAGATAAATTTGATCAAAATAGAAAGAAAGGATAGAGGATAGGAGCCTAGAATGGTATGCCGGCGAGCTTAGGTGTTGGAGGAGTTCGCGTTTGCCCACCCAACCATGATTACCTCCATTGAAGTTTTAGTTCAGGTTACCCCTTATACCCTATAACAGCGGGAGCGTCAGCATTCAAAGGTTAAAACATTATAAATTTAATTTTCATTTCTAAACATAAATATATAAACTAATTAAGTTAACTAATCCATTTCTCTTTTAAAAAAAATTTAAAAATATTTCATTATTTTTTAATACAATTTTTTTGATTCACTTTTGTTGTGGGTTTCAATTGCCACACATTTTGAGGCTTTGTTTTCATTAAGCTTTTCTTAAAAAATTAACAAATTGTATTGGCTACTTTTGGCTGTTCCCGAAAGGTGATAGAAAATAATTCATGTTGAAAACGTATATTTTAAATTGCTTTTTACTAAATTTTAAAAATAATTTAATAGGATGACGTTACGTGAATTCGTCGGCGAAAGATCGATCTCTGGCTCGGCACTTGTTTGTTTGAATATTTCCATTGTGCACAATTAAATTTAGTAATAAAGCTACAAATTTCTTCAATCTAGGCATTCTCAAATAAAAGGAAAATGTGTGGCAAGAGACTAACAATCTAAAGTGAACATTATCTTTAAATATTAACAAATAAATAAAATATAATAAATAATACTATGGGTCTTAAAAATATAAATTAGAAGAACATTATCCATTTGATTGCTATTCCTATTGCTCTCGAAAGTATGCAGGAAAAGGTAGTATGTATAAGTATGCAGGTAGCCATCAGTCAATCATATCCAGTCTAAAATTGTTGAGGATTTGACTATTGTTGACTTATGACTCTGACAGACAATTGAACGTATTACATAATGAAGTTAACTAGTTAATGACACATCATGGTCACATGACGTGAAACCGCAAATTGTCTATACAATAATTTCCTGCCCTATGGATGAGTCGTCTTAGGCGTTTGACTATAAAGGGGTTCCGGGTATGAATCCCGGGTGAAGGCACGGTTTTTAGAAAACACAAAAAACCGAATTTTTGCTATCGAAAAATATGGATAAAAGGACTTGCTTAAAAAAAAAATAATAAAAGTCTTCTGAAAGACTAGAAATTTTGCCAGTGGCATACGGTAAAACTGTTCTGAGGAAAAAAAATGTTTACAAAATGTTCCAAGATGGCCGAGAAAATGCCAATGACGAACCTCGCTCTTAAAAAGTTTTTCTGTACAGATTCAACGCGATCCTTGTGAACTGTGTACTTAGGACTCCAGACACATGATCCGTACTCTAGAATTGGACGAACAAGCGAGGTGAAAAGAGTCTTAGTTAGGTAAGGATCGTCAAACTCCTTAGACCATCTCTTAATAAAACCGAGCACACCCATAGCTTTATTAACCATTGATGATATATGTTCGCAAAAATTGAGTTTGCGGTCCAAACGGACACCTAGATCATCAACCAGGGAAATTCTTTTCAAGGTACAACTACAGGACAGGCTCGTGAGAATGTCATCAGCTTGCATTTGGAGCTGTTCAGATTGAGGAGATTTGCACGACACCAAGAATAGAAACAATTTAAGTCAGATTGAAGGCGTAAATGACAGGAGTCGTCTCTAAATTGAAAACAGAGCTTGACATCATCAGCATACATGAGAGTACGGGAGTTAAGTATGACCGTTGGAAGGTCATTGATGAAAAGTGTAAAAAGCAGGGGACCTAAATGGCTTCCCTGGGGAACACCAGATGTGGCATGAACAGGATAAGAAAGATTATTCTTAAAGAGGACTCGTTGGGTTCTGTCACCCAAATACCACAATCCAACTGAGAAGTTTTGGTGAAAAACCGAGAAGATTCCGTTTATGTGCAAGAAGAGAATGGTTGACTGAGTCAAATGCCTTACTGAAATCAGTATAAATGACATTGGTTTGAAGATTTTTCTGAAATCCTTTTACCACAAAGGATGTCAGCTCACGCAAATTTGTCGTGGTAGAACGACGTTTTACGAATCCGTGTTAAAAAGGGGATATAACGGATCTGCTAAAATGTTGCAAGTGAGGAGTTATAACATTCTCGAAGAATTTAGGTATAGCCGATAATTTAGAGATACCTCTATAATTACTTGCATCAGACTTACTGCCCTTTTTGAGTAAAGGGATAATAAATGATTCCTTCCATATGGAAGGAAAGGAGGCGGTGTCTAAGGACAGCGAAAATAATTTGAGCAATGGCTTACATAAGGAATTTGCACAATATCTAAGTACACAGGCGGGGATACCATCTGGACCTGGTGAAAAGACTGGTTTAACTAAGCTAAGATCCTTAAAAAGTGAACTTTCGTTCAGTAACGGTGTGAAGATGCCATTTGAACTCGGTACGCTATATGGATAAGAATGAATGTTTCGGCTTGATGAAGAATAAGTTGTTTGAAAAACTTAGCAAACATATCGGCCATGGCCTAATCTGTGTCCGCCTCAGCGTTATCAAACGAAAGTTTAGAAGGAAAGACCGCTGACCTATGCTTCATGTTAACAAAACTATAGAACTTTTTAGGATTTTGAAAAAACTGAAACCTACATCTGGTCAAATAGTTTTTATAACATTTCGCGTTAAGTACGGTAAAATTTGTCCAAGCAGTTAGGTAGCGGGAGAAGACAAGCGGTGCATTTCTTTGCTTATATTTCTCGAATAAGCTACTCTTTAAGTTTTTTAAGCGAGACAGCTCTTTTGTAGACCAAGGGGGTTTAGGATAGGATAACGGAACACAGATATCAAAAGCAGAGTTTAGGGTGTTATAAAAGATATTAGTTGCAACTGACATATCAGTTGATGCATAAAAATCAGACCAATTACAATGTGAAATTAAAGAATTTAGAGTTTCAAAGTCTGCTTTCTTAAAGCAGCGCACGCGAGTACACGGTCTTTCACTTTTATCCACAATATTAATACCCAAGTCGAAATTCACTTCAAAAGTAGGATGATAAGGATCTTCCGGTAGGGAAAGGGGTTGTGCCCTGTCTACAATCACCTTGGAAGGATCAGAGGTGAAACATAAATCAATCAATCTGTTCAGGAAGTTTTCGACATGATTGACCTGCGACAAACACATGTCAAACAAACCGATAAATAGGTCATGTTGCCGGAAAGGCAAAAGGAAGTTTCTTTCAGCACTAGATGTCCAATTACATTATGGGATATTAAAGTCGCCCAGGACTATGAAGTGATCTCTGTCTGATAGCAGGTTAAAAATAGTCTTAATTGCAGACAAGTGTTGCAAGTAGACTGATAATTCCGATGGCGGAGGAATATAGGAGCAGGTTATATACAAGAAAAAACCGGGAAAGTGTAGTTTTACACAAATAAGTTCAATATTAAATTGAAACTCCGGTTGTAAAAGGTCCGACTCAATGTTGGAGTCTACTGCAATCAGTACTCCACCACCCCGTCGGTCAGGTCGGTCAGGCCTGTATGTTGTTTACCTATCTGGAAAGACTTCAGAGCTTAGAATATCTGGTTTTAACCAGGTTTCGGTAAAAGCTATAATTTGGAAAGAAAAGGCAAGACTATTAAGATAAAGATTAGAGATTTTACTACAGAGACCTCTAACATTTTGATAGGATAGAATTAAAGATGAAAGTTTTTTTGTAGGACCCCTAACATTTTCGGAGGCATGAAGAAATGTTCAGTTCAGTTTTTTGAAGACTTTGACTTTTTTTGAATTTTTTGGCGAAGTTACGGCTAGCGTGGGAAGATTAACGGCAGTGCGGCTTGTTTGTTTAGGAGTAAACTCCTTAACAATAAAGTCAGGCGGCCAAATGGAAGTAGCGCAAACGTCTTTAAACTGTTCTGCTGGGAGACTAATTTTGAAAGAAGAAATATCGCGCTTAAATTTGAAATTGAATTTTTCAACTGTAAAGTTAATTAAAGGCAGCCTTACTAGGATGTACGATTGTACATCTTCTATGGAAGTGTCCGGCGCCAAACGAGAGATAAACACCAATTTTTTGGGTTTAATCGCAATCAGAGGTTTTATACTCTATGCCTTAGTAGCAGCCATTATTGCGGGAACATTTCCTTTTATGTTGTTGTCATTGCTTGTAATGGGAGTAGGCATAAGAGGAGGAGCAAGAGGTTTGGGTGCGGTAACTTTGCTGCTAGTCTTTTTTTTTTTGTGCAGTTAGAAGAGCAAGACGGTATAGGGAGAGAGATACAAATGTCTCGGAGAAGATCACGATTTTCTTGGAACTCGCGCCATTTCTTCTCGAGACTGCTAGGTTGGTCCCAGCCAAGCTCTTGAAGCCAGATCTCCTGCATGAAAATCTTAGCGCGCACGACATAAGAAGCAAGCCATCCTGCTGGGTCAAACAGTTTGGCAATTTGCGATAGAACTCGTAATTTAGAGTCTAGCTCGTATGGCACGAAGAAGAACTAATCAGTGTCGGCTTGCCACCTGACACCGAGAGTTTTGGCGACGCTGGCTTCTTCTAAGTCGAGAAAGTCAGTGTGGAGCTTGTGATCTTTTGCTAAAGCTAGACCTTCCCGAAGTTCACGTATTGCCACAATGGCCTCCTTTATAGTGTGTGCGCCAGCCAGGACATCGTCAACATACATATGTCCCTTTAGGATCTGACTCGCGATGGGATATTGAGAACGGATATCTTCGGAAAGAAGTTGCAAAACCCTGATGGCTAGGAAAGGGGCACAGTTAATGCCAAACGTTACTGTTTGTAGCTCATAGTCGCGGATCTTTTCCTCCCTGTTACTAAATGGAATCCGCTGAAACCGAGTGTGGTGCGGATGAACAAGAATTTGCCGATACATTTTAGTTATATCGGCATTGAGTACGTAGCGGAAGAAACGCCATTTAATAATCTGAATCGTGAGGACAGATTGGAGAACTGGTCCTGGATGCAGGACGTCGTTAAGACTCTGTCCATTGGATGATGGACTGGAGGCGTTAAATACAACGCGTAGCTTTGTGGTTGTTCTATCAGGCTTCAACACTGCGTGATGCGGTAAGTAAAAGTTGTCGCTATCATTACTTGGAGGGACCTCTCGCATGTGGCCTAAGTCCAAATACTCCTGTAATACGGAATCGTATTGGAGTTTCAATTCAGGGTTTTTTTTGAACCTATTCTCGCTTCGGAGAAATGGAGACAGCGGTATGGATCTGGAATGTCCCAAACTTATGCTGTCAGGAGTTTTGAATGGGAGAGTCACAACATACCTCCCCTCATTATTCCTGGTTGTAGTGCGAATAAAATTGCACTCGCAGTCGGAATCTGACTTCTTTACCATCTTCAATGGTAGATCTTCCACCTCCCAAAACCTTGTTAAAAGGTTTTCGAGTTTTTGGTTTTCGCTGACCGAGATGCGTGTGATAAACGCCGAAATAACTTTGGAATTGGATGGACTTTTCACAGGACCTGAAAGGATCCACCCGAAAATGGTCCCTTGACCCAGAAGTGACCCACAAATATTGTATCTGGAGCCGCCTAAGAGAATAGCTGGGAGGATGTCTGCGCCAATAATCACGTCGATCTGCGAACTTCGGTAAAAGGAGGGATCAGCCAAAGGTAAAGACGAAAGCTGAAGCTTCAATCTTATTGCGAGGTTTCGATGGAGAGCCAATATCGAAGTGACATAACTTCTCAGGCCTTGCAGCAACGGTTTGATTTAGGCCTGCTACTTGTGAATGGACATTTTGGAAAAATGGTTTCACAATGTTGAACATGCGTTCGGAAATAAAGGTCGCCTCAGATCCTGAATCGATCAAAGCACGAGCCTTAAAGCATGTACCACGATGGCAGATATTTATCACTGCTGTTCCTAATAGAACGTTCTGCGAATTGGATGTGAAATAATTTTGAACATTTGAGGAACTAGTGGACTGTATATTGTGATGTGAATTTGCTGGAGTGGCAGGGTTTGCCGAACTTGAAGGAGCCGCAGGAATTTGCGGATTGATGTCACGGTGAAGCAGAGTGTTGTGACGCCCTTTGCAAGTGAAACAATTATGGATACTTGTGCATTGCGCAACCTGATGTTGGCGTGCAAAACAATTAAGGCAGAGTTTTTGCTGTTTGCAATCTTGCGATCTTGGACGGACATTTGTAAAAATTGCGGACATAGACGGATCGGGTGATTTTCCTTGGAACATAGTTTGCAAGACTGTGGTTTGATATTCACCTTGTTCTCGAAGGATTGGATTCTTTTCGGAGGCACAGTATCTTTTTTGGACTTCTGGAAGGTCTGTGCTGTAGAACTTGGCTTCATATCCTCTATCGCTTCGTGAGTACGATACCTCTCTTGAATGAAGGTGTTCAGTTCTGCCCAGGAAACGATGTCTCTTTTCCCGTGAAGAGATTGCTCCCATAAGGATAGAGTGAGTTTTGAGAGTTTGGAGGAGCACAAAAACACCAAAAGGCAATCCCAATTCTCCGTTTTAACCTTGGAGATTTCCAGCGCAGTTAAGCAACTCTGGCCAGTACGTTCTCTGTAAGTTCTTGATCGCTGCACCCGACTTATGAGGAATATTTGGAAGGTCGAAAAGGACTTTCAGTTAGCTATTGACAAGTAAACGTTTATTTTCAAACCGTTGTGTCAAATTTGACCACGCTGAAACGAAGCCATCATTCGTGAATGGGGATTTGGAGACGATATCGTGAGCCTCGCCACTCGTTTTGGAGTTGAGATGGAACAGTTTCTCAACATCCGTCAGCCTTGAATTATTTATATAAATGGCTGTGAAAAAAACGTAAAGGAAACGTTTGGTGATGCTTTTCAATCAATTAAAAAAGGACATATGTAAATAGTGGATGTATGTAAAAGCGTATGTATGTATATTTGCTTTTATTTATTGGAAAAAATAATTTTAAATTTGTTGTGTATGTGGAAGTATATGTGTGTGGATGTATGTAAAAGCGGAAGTATGTATATTTCCTTTTATTTATTGGAAAAAATAATTTTAAATTGTTGTGTATGTGGAAATATATGTGTTTGGATGTATGTAAAAGCTGTTTTTTTTTTTTTTTTTTTTTTTTTTTTTTATTTTTTTTTTTTTTTTTTTTTTTGGTGTGTGTGGGGTTTGGGGGTTTTTTTGCAAAAACAAAACAGACGAAAAAAAAGGGGGGTGGGGGGCTGGGGGGGGCGCCGGGGGGGTTTGTTTATAAAGGGGAAAACCCCTTTGGGGGGGAAAACGAACAGAGCCGGCAAACACGCAAATGAAAACACAAGCACACACGTATATCTACACAATAGACCTCATGAAGCGCGCCACATAATTTATAGGTTTAACTTATATATAAGATATCTCTAAGCCCAATATACCCGGTAGCATCTCCTTGAGTAGGAACAGTAAGCATAGGCAAAGGCAAGGGGCGTAGGCAGAACAGGCGAAACAGGGCATACAAAAGAAGGAAAATCCCCCACACTCGGCACCCATGCCTAGTAACGGTGCCTCGGTACCCAGAACTTGTGCACACACAAGTAACGGTGCCTCGGGACCCAGAGCTAGCGCACAGTCGAACACTTGCACTAGTAACGGTGCCTCGGTACCCAGAGCTCGCGCATTTAGTCAGGCAGCTGCACAAGTAACGGTGCTTGGGCACCCAGAGCTCGTGCACAGACAGCACAAGGCAACGGCATCGCGACCAAATTTTGGGCAGCGGCGCCAGACAAGCAGCGACGCTAAGCCAGCAGCGACGCTCAGCCAGCAGCGACGCTCAGCCAGCAGCGACGCGCAGCCAGCAGCGAAAAGCAGCGGCGCCGGACATGCAGAAAAGTGCGAGCAGAGTCGCAGCAGCCAGGCACGATCGGCCGAAGGCAGCGGCGACATGCAAGCAGCGGCGACAGGCAAGCAGCAGCGACATGTACGCAGCAGCGACGACATGTTCGCGGCAGAAAAATGAAAGCTGCGAAAACTAGGCCAAGGGCAGTTGATCGCGAGCAGCCAATTACGCCGGAAGCATAGCTCTCCCACGGGGAAAATATAAAGTGCAGTAAAAATAAAAGTGTTAAGTGCCCGCCCAAGGACATCAATTAAAAGGAGATGAACCCGGTAGCAGGAGAGTCCAGGTGAGCTGGAGAAATATTAAAATATTGAAAGTAACAGTTATAGCTAACGTAGATGGTGCGAAGTAGGCAGGAAGGCAGGGCCTAACTAGGATAAGTAACTAGCGCTAGAAAAAGACAATGAATAAAAGCATGTTATTAAATATTTAAATGAAACAAACCCGCCGTGCTTATTAAATATACCCAGTGATACATTTTCTCCCCTCTAGAGCAAATCGTGAAAAGTGTCGTGTACGTGTGTGCCATGTGTGAGTGTGTACTTGCAGAGTCGCGCTTTCTGGTATGCCGGTGCTCCGCTGGCCAGTAAGCGATTCTGGGCGTACACACACACAGTTCGTGTCGTGAGTGAACGTCAGTTGGCAAGTGGGTGCGTGAGCGTGTGCTTTAACCAGTTGCGGCGTGGTGGAATACACCATCGAGCGGCTGGTGGGAGTACAGGCGACAGTACCTGCGGTCACGGGCATTTTCGCACGACCAGCGACCGATCGTGAGTCGTGAGTGAGACGCCAGTTGGCAAGTGGTGTATGAGCGTGTACTCTAATGAGTCTGCGGCGTGGTGGAATACACCACTGAGCGGCTCGTGGGGGTACAGGCGAGAGCACCTGCGGTCACGGGCGCTCTGCACGACCAACGACCGACCGTGAGAGGCGTCGTGAGTGCGTTCCTCACGACGAGCAGCCAGCCAGGCACGTGCGACACGCGACACGTGCACGCGAGTCACAAACGGACCACGTGATGGTAGGACCCACGTGGAGATCCACTTTTCCAGCGAGTACACGTGCGTGACATAGACCACGTGTGTCCCCTATACCCTGTAATACCCCAGTAGGGTATGACCAACTAGTAGCTCCTCTCTTACTAAAGTCATGATAGTCCTAGTTTTATATAAATGTTCTGTAAAGACCCTGGCGGGACTGAGATATGTACCCCAGCCTGAGAAAACATCCTTACAGATGGCGCCCGAGCAGGGACTACTATGACTAGACATTTAGTTTTGAGAATTTTTAACATCTTTCCGTGGATTAAAGCCCCACATAGCTAATTCATGCAGGGTATAGTAGAGAGGCACAAGACCCACAGTACAAGTCTCACATAGGGCATCAGTAGCAAGCATACATACACATGTACATCGAGTCAGGCATACGAAACAGAATTTTCCACATAAGTCGTAGGACAGGTTCCACACAAGTCTACGACTACTGCGCACATTGACGTGGGCGAAAATCTTGACCTTCTGATTTATATTTTTTCACTGCTTAACCATTTTTCCCTGCGCCGGCCAGTCTGAGCGACGATATCGCTCAGGCAACTTGTATATAAGACTCGGTACCGAATACCGAGGTAGTCAGTCGCGTCCGGGCCCACTAGTAGTCAACATCGACAAAGTTGACAAACATTTTTATACCCTGCGTGCATCCTGCGAAAACGTTTTCTACGAGCAAGTATTCTGTTGATCCTGCCATCTCGAGAACATTTTTTTCTGTGCGCGTAAACATTTTTTGTGATCGAGATACTTTTATCGTGGCCTAAACGTGGACATTTATAGAACCAAGTCGCGAGTAGTCAACGACGTTGACAGACAATAATACCCTGTACACACCCTGGGTAAACATTTTTTCCGCGATCGAGCCATTCGTTGATCAGGGCCTCAAAGCGAACATTTTCTGTGAACGGGCACGAAAATAGTGAACAGTGAATCAAGATCGGACAAGAAACATTTCAGTGACGCACGGCACACATACCTCGCGAACATTTTTTTTGAATTTTTTTTAAACGTCGTCAACGAATACCAACGAACTCGCCCGCACTAGACATGGGAACACGCTGGATCGCTTTCCGTAGGAAGAGCGAGCTGCAACTCATCCTCAAGGAGTTCGGGCTGGACACGAGTGGTACAGTGGAGGAAATGCGGAGCCGTCTGGTAGCATTCTCCAGTCAAGGGGACCTGTCGAAGGAACAGCTGCAACGACTGATGGAGCTGGAGGCCACTTTAGGCAATGCAGTTACACCGGAGCCGAAACAGCCTGGAGCATGCTCACGCGACACCTCTCCGGCACCGGCGGAAGGCGACTCTGAAGTCGTCATCCCCATACCAAGCCTGGAAGTTCGACGGAGCAGCGAGTCCTTCGAGGAGCGCTGCTAGCCGACACATTCCACCCGCTCCAGCGTCCAATGCGGCACTTCCAACCGGTAGTAGGACCAACGAACCAAGCCATCGATGGATAGCCCCATACGAGCTGGCCGAGCGAGTACGGAAATGGGGTGTAGCCTTCAACGGCGACGCTACAGATCCGTGGAGTTTCATCGAGCAGCTGGAAGAGAAGGCAGCATTGTACGGCATCGACCCCCAACAATTACCACAAGCGGTAGCGAACGTGCTAACGGGCCAAGCAGAGGACTGGTTCAGGGTCAACACCCTCTACAAAGTCACCTGGGAGGAGTTCAAACAGGAGTTTATGGAGTTTTTCCTCCCCCCGCGCTATTTTCAACGACTGGAGGACGAGATCCGGAGCCGCACCCAACGCCGAGGTGAGCGATTCCGAGACTACGCACTGGCACTACGGCTGATGATGCGCCGTGCTAAGTATACCCAGGAGCAGGAGCTGGACAGGATTTATGATAATATGACGCCGGAGTATCAACTGTTCACCCGCCGTCACGAGTTTGGAACGCTGGCTCAGCTGAGCAAACTCGTGACAACGTACGAGACGACGAAGGAGCTGCAACGCCAAGCAACAGGCCAGTTTGACCGACGGAGGGAGACCCCGAAGCCACCGAACCCGCCAGTGACGAACAGCGCACCAACAACAACAGTGACCCCCACAGCAGCGACAGCCACTCCACACACAACACCAACAGGGGCGACAAAGGGCGACCTGCAGCGCGTGTGCCACAATTGCGCTCAGCCTGGGCATTTACAGGCGGACTGCCGTAATAGCCGCGTGTTGTTCTGTTGGGACTGCGGTCGACACGGCGTTCGCACGGTGGACTGTTGTCGACGAACCACGTCGGGAAATGCTGCGCGTCTTCAGCCGATGGGGAACAACTTGGAGACGCCGCACCGCAGTTCCCAGGAATAGCACCTCTGAGGTGCGGGAGTGGACGTGTCATCGCGAATGTTCGCATCGAGGGAACAACAACGGACGCCACGATCGACACGGGAGCTACGCGCAGCTTTATTAGCGAGCGTATGGCGGCCAGGCTAAGCACACCGGAGAACGAGCGAGCAGCACTGATCCGGATCAAGCTGGCGGATGGATCATCACGAGCCGTGACACGAGCCTTGCGGGTGAGGATCCAGCTGGGAGAGAGAGAGACGACAGTACCAATGCTGGTTCTGCCCGTCATCTTAGACGACGTGATCCTGGGAATGGACTTCCTGTGCGGCATCGAAGCGACTCTCAAGTGTGGCCGAGCAAAGTTACGCCTGCAAAGCACACTTGAGGAGGCAGCACCGACGCCCGGGACATCCCACCAAGCGACGGAGGACGCGGTGGCCCAAGACAACGACAAGGTCGCGGGCTTACCACCGATTTGTCCCGTCGCACGGCAAAGGAATCCGTTTAGGCAGCCCAGAGCACGAGAGGACACAAGAGAAGGACAACGAGACACCGAGGGACAAGGCAGGACACCAGAGCAAGGACAACGAGACACCGAGGGACAAGGCAGGACACCAGAGCAAGTACAACGAGGCACCGAGGGACGAGCCAGGACACCGGGGGAAGGACAACAAAGCACAGAGGAATCAACAGGAGCACGAGCGGAAACACAGCAACAAGACACGGAGAATCAGGCCATCATGGGAGGCCAGAGCAAGCGGAGACGCCGTGGAAGACGGCCCGAGACCAGCCACGCCGCCTTGCGGGGCGTCGAGGCTCACGGAACAAGGATAGCTGCGGACGAAGAACAGGTGGAGGCCTTTCTACAGTCCGAGTTAGCCAAGTTCGACGGATTGATGGGGGTGTCGCCCATTGCGGAGCACACCATCACCATGCGGGATGCGTACCCCATCAAGCAGAGGTACTACCCGAAGAATCCGGCCATGCAGAAGATCATCAACGAGCAAGTTGATGAGCTTCTGCGGGATGGTAGGATCGAGCCATCCAGGAGCCCATACAGTGCACCCATTGTACTTGTGGGGAAGAAGACCGGAGAGATGCGCATGTGCGTGGATTATCGCCAGCTGAACGCGAAATCCATTCCCGACGCCTACCCGTTGCCACGGATCAACCACATCCTGGAGAAACTCAAGGACGCGAAGTACATATCTTCGCTGGACTTGAAAGAGCGGGTATTGGCAAATACCTATGGCCCGGAGCAGCAAAGAATACACCGCGTTTACCGTGCCTGGCAGAGGCCTCTTTCACTGGAAGGTGATGCCGTTCGGATTGCATTCGGCCCCGGCTACATTTCAGCGGGCTTTGGATGGAGTCATCGGACCGGACATGGAGCCGCACGCGTTTGCGTACCTCGACGATATCATCGTAGTAGGACGCACCCTCCAAGAGCATCTGGATAACCTACGAGAGGTGTTCCGGAGGCTTCGGAACGCGAACTTGCGCCTGAATAAGGCCAAGTGCAGCTTCTTCCAGAAGAGCATCATCTACTTGGGACACCAGGTCAGCGAAGGTGGCATCCACACCGACCCCAGCAAGATCGCCGCGATAAAGGAACTCCAGCCGCCAACGACTGTCAGGGAGCTGCGGAGATGCTTAGGCATCGCTTCCTGGTACCGGAGGTTTGTGCCAAACTTCGCCACCCTGGTACAACCCATGTCGTCGCTACTAAAGAAGGGCCAGCGATGGGTTTGGAGTGAGGAACAGCAGCTAGCGTTCGAGGCATTAAAGACGAGCCTCACGCAAGCGCCAGTCCTAGCCTGCCCGGACTTTGCAGAGCGTTTCACACTCCAGACAGATGCGAGCGACATCGGACTAGGAGCAGTGCTGACGCAACAGATCCAGGGAACGGAACGAGTCATCGCATACGCAAGCCGACGCCTCTCAGTAGCCGAAAGCCGCTATTCGACTACGGAGAAGGAGTGCCTGGCCATTGTGTGGGCGATAAGGAAGCTGCGATGCTACTTGGAAGGCTACGAATTCGACGTCATCACGGACCACTTAGCGTTAAAGTGGTTAAACAGCCATCCAGAACCCGACTGGAAGGATTGCGCGCTGGGTGTTAGAGCTTCAACAGTTCCGCTTCAACGTACATTACCGACGCTTTGTCCAGGCAGCCCTTGGAGACGCTACGACAGGTCACGCAGGAGAATCCACCCTGTGCGTGGACAACCCGGATGCTGGAGTTGACTAAGAGGGAACCCGAGAAGTATCCAGAGTACCTGAGGGAGAACGACCAGCTCTATCGACGAGGAGGATTTCGGCCGGACGACGAAGACTACACCCCTTGGAAGTTGTGCGTGCCAAAACCACAACGCCAACGGGTGCTTCAGGAATGCCACGACCAGCCCACAGCCGGACATCAGGGCGTACAAAAGACCCTAAACCGGATTCGTCAGCGTTATTTCTGGCCAGGCCTCTTTCGGGACGTAGCACGTTACGTACGGAAGTGCGAGACCTGCCAGAACTTCTAAGATCAGCCGACTGAAACCGCTTGGACAGATGCACACCCGGGCTAAAAGTGCATGCAGGGCCATTCATCGTGCTCTGTGGGGTACTTCGTAGCCACCCGCAATCTACCCACGGGAATACCATGTTACCAGTCGAGCAAGACGACTTAGAATATTAAGAAGCGTGTGACCGCCGCCACGAAGCGCGCCACATAATTTATAGATTTAACTTATATTTAAGCTATCTCTAAGCCCAGTATACCCGGTAGCATTTCCATGAGTAGGAACAGTAATCATAGGCAAAGGCAAGGGGCGTAGGCAGAACAGGCGAAACAGAAGAGAACAGAAACATACAAAAGAAGGAAATCCCCCACACTCGGCACCTATGCCTAGTAACGGTGCCTCATTACCCAGAACTTGTGCACACAAAGTAACGGTGCCGGGACCCAGAGCTAGCGCACAGTCGAACACTTGCACTAGTAACGGTGCCACGGTACCCAGAGCTCGCGCATTTAGTCAGGCAGCTGCACAAGTAACGGTGTTTGGGCACCCAGAGCTCGTGCACAGACAGCACAAGGCAACGGCATCGCGACCAAATTTTGGGCAGCGGCGCCAGACAAGCAGCGACGCTAAGCCAGCAGCGACAGCAGCGACGCTCAGCCAGCAGCGACGCTCAGCCAGCAGCGACGCGCAGCCAGCAGCGAAGCTAGGCAATCAGCGGCGCCGGACATGCAGAAAAAGCCAGCAGAGTCGCAGCAGCAGAAAAGCAGCGGCGACATGGCCAGCAGCAGCGACGACATGTTCGCGGCAGAAAAATGAAAGCTGCGAAAACTAGGAAGGGCAGTTGATCGCGAGCAGCGGAAGCATAGCTCTCACGGGGAAAATATAAAGTGCAGTAAAGATAAAAGTGTTAAGTGCCCGCCCAAGGACATCAATTAAACAGGAGATGAACCCGGTAGTAGGAGAGTCCAGGTGAGCTGGAGAAATATTAAAATATTGAAAGTAACAGTTATAGCTAACGTAGATGGTGCGAAGTAGGCAGGAAGGCAGGGCCTAACTAGGATAAGTAACTAGCGCTAGAAAAAGACAATGAATAAAAGCATGTTATTAAATATTTAAATGAAACAAACCCGCCGTGCTTATTAAATATACCCAGTGATACATTTTCTCCCCTCTAGAGCAAATCGTGAAAAGTGTCGTGTACGTGTGTACCATGTGTGAGTGTGTACTTGCAGAGTCGCGCTTTCTGGTATGCCGGTGCTCCGCTGGCCAGTAAGCGATTCTGGGCGTACACACACGAGTTCGTGTCGTGAGTGAACGTCAGTTGGCGAGCGGGGTGCGTGAGCGTGTGCTTTAACCAGTTGCGGCGTGGTGGAATACACCATGGAGCGGCTGGTGGGAGTACAGGCGACAGTACCTGCGGTCACGGGCATTTTAGCACGACCAGCGACCGATCGTGAGTCGTGAGTGAGACGCCAGTTGGCAAGTGGTGTATGAGCGTGTACTCTAATGAGTCTGCGGCGTGGTGGAATACACCACTGAGCGGCTCGTGGGGGTACAGGCGAGAGCATGTGATGCTAGGTCCCACGGGCGATCTGCACGATTCCAACGACCGTACACGTGAGTGACATAGACCACGTGCGTTCCCTATACCCGTAATACCCGAGTAGGGTATGACCAACCAGGTAGCGTCCTATCTTACTAAAGTCATGATAGTCCTAGTTTTATATAAATGCCGGGACTGAGATATGTACCCCAGCCTGAGAAAACATCCTGTTACTTATTTTGTATGTGATGCGTCCAGGACTATAATGTTCCAATGATGAACGTAAAAACAAAACTGGAGGAGCCAATATATTCGGCTCGAAGGACCAAAAATTTCGGGGTAGGGCGCTGTAGATATGATGAGGCGGGACTCGATTTAAAAACAACACTGGGTTTCAACTTTCACTTCAGCTTACTATTCCACTTGCTGATTTTAAACTAGAATGACTCGCTTAAGTAGCGATGACCATTTTTTTTCTTTTTTTTTTTTTAAATTATAAAATTTTTAAAATATTTAAAAAAAAAAATACTAATATTAAAAAAAAAAAAAAATTATTATTTTTTAAAAATAAACAAATTTAATTTGAAATTTTTTTAAAAAAAATACAAAAAATAACTTCAGTGTTTATAGCTCCCAATTGCAATTTGAAAAATACGTAGATATTTCATTTGTTCAGCTTAGTATATGTTAAAGTCACTAATTTAAAATATACTAAGCTGAATGAAATATCTACGTACTCTGAATTGCAATCGGATCGGATAATAAACACAAAAGCTTTTTAAGAAAGTATAATCATAAAACCATGTGCTTGTGTTAGCTAACAAGATAGGCGGGCGAGCGCGAAGCGCGAGCACCATCTGTTGAGAATAATTTCACAGCATGTGCCTATGTACCATATATGTGTACATATGTACATAGGAACATTGGCCGAAGGGTATCTCAATGCCGCGTGCCGCGCGACTGGTGCTTTTCTTACTGGTTAAAATTATATTTTTTATACGCTTCGACCATTGAAAATGGTCAAAAAAGGGTATACTAACTTTGTGTAAATGTATGTAACAGGCAGAAGGAGGCGTGGCAGACCCCATAAAGTATATATATTCTTGCTCAGGATCACTACCCGAATCGATTGAGCCATGTCCGTCTGTCTGAGTGAACGCACAGATGTCAGCTATTATAAAAGCTAGAGTTAACAAATTTGGTAGGAAGACTCCTGTGTACTATAATCTGATCAAGTTTATTTCAAATCTTATGTGCGACGCCCACCTACTTAATTTTTGAACTTAATTTGTAAGCGCTGTATAAAAGGTACATCTTTCTGACTTTAACATATACTAAGCTCATTAAAATATCTACGTATACTCGAAATTTCAATAGAAACATAGAAGTTATTGATGAAAGTATGTGCATAAAACCAAGTCCTTGTATCAGCTAACAAGGGAGGCGGACGAGCGCAAAGCGCAAGCGCCATCTGTCGGCAATTATTTAAAAGCATGCGCATTTGTATATGGGTATGAATTTAACAAATTAAACTACACCGGAACATAGTTCGAAGGGTATCCCAATGTCGCGTGGTGGTTTTTTCTATTTTTAGGCCATGGATTTTAAAAAATTCATGGACTATTGTGTTTGTCGGAACGGAATTGTGCGTAACAGGCAGAAGGAGGCATCTCCGACCCCATAAACTATATATATTCTGAATCAGTATCAGTAGCCGAGTCGATTGAGCCATGTCTGTCTGTCCGTCTGTCCGTCTGTCTGTCTGTATGAACACCTGGATCTCAGAAAGTATAAGAGCTAGAGTCATCAAATTTTGCGACAACATACGTATATATTGCAGTGCCTCAAAGTTTTTTTAAAATTTGGACACGCCCCATCCCGCCTCCGTAAATCAGTAATAACTATTTAAAAACTACAATATTAGCTCAACAACGAAAGTTGTATATCTTACATGACAAATACTTTGCCACGGGCGTTATGTGAAAATTTCATTTAAATCGGACTATTAATAAGTGAGATATGATACGAATTAAACTCACTTTGAACATATATGTATTATACTTAAGCAGACCTAATTTACGCAAGCATACCGAAGTTCAAATGTATCGTCAGACACACAGCATTTTAAACTTTTTATTTGCATTGTATGGTAACAAAATTGGTTGACAATGCAGCTTTGCCGATGGGTCATGGAGTGAGGCAATGGCCGAGTGGTTAGAGTGGCGGACGGCTGTGAGAGAGTGCGTGTGTTCAACTCCCGGTTGAGGCGGGTGCGAATTTTCGTTTATTAATTATTTATTATTTTATTTTATTTTTTTTTTTTATTTTATTCTAATAATATTCGGGCGGCGATTCCATACCGTTAAAATTTTTATTAAGGTATAATATGATAATCCATGGCCTTATACAGTCAGCACCTGACTGTAGCGTTAGTATTTTTTGAATTGTGTTTTAAATTGATAGAATCATAAAACTTTTTAAATTGCAAATTCTTTATTAATTTAAATTTTTGTTTTTTATAAATCGTGTCTGCAATGAGAACCTTAAATTTCAAATTATTTTTTAAATGTTTTTAGGCCATGGATTTTGAAAAAATTCATGGTCTATTGTGTTTGTCGGAACGGAATTGTGCGTAACAGGCAGAAGGAGGCATCTCCGACCCCATAAACTATATATATTCTGAATCAGTATCAGTAGCCGAGTCGATTGAGTCATGTCTGTCTGTCCGTCTGTCCGTCTGTCCGTCTGTCTGTCTGTATGAACACCTGATCTCAGAAAGTATAAGAGCTAGAGTCATCAAATTTTGCGACAACATACGTATATATTGCAGTGTCTCAAAGTTTTTTTAAAATTTGGACACGCCCCTTCCCGCCTCCGTAAATCAGTAATAACTATTTAAAAACTACAATATTAGCTCAACAACCAAAGTTGTATATCTTACATGACAAATACTTTGCCACGGGCGTTATGTGAAAATTTCATTTAAATCGGACTATTAATAAGTGAGATATGATATGAATTAAACTCACTTTGAACATACATTTATACTTAAGCAGACCTAATTTACGCAAGCATACCGAAGTTCAAATCTAGACACACATCATTTTAAACTTTTTATTTGCATTGTATGGTAACAAAATTGGTTGACAATGCAGCTTTGCCGATAAGCCAAGGAGTGAGGCAATGGCCGAGTGGTTAGAGAGGCGGACGGCTGTGAGAGAATGCGCGGGTTCAACTCCCGGTTGAGGCGGGTGCGAATTTTTATTTATTAATTATTTATTATTTTATTTTATTGTTTTTATTTATTTTATTCTAATAATATTCGGACGGCGATTCCATACCGCGTCAGACACACAGCATTTTAAACTTTTTATTTGCATTGTATGGTAACAAAATTGGTTGACAATGCAGCTTTGCCGATAGGCCAAGGAGTGAGGCAATGGCCGAGTGGTTAGAGTGGCGGACGGCTGTGAGAGAGTGCGTGTGTTCAACTCCCGGTTGAGGCGGGTGCGAATTTTTATTTATTAATTATTTATTATTTTATTTTATTTTTTTTATTTATTTTATTCTAATAATATTCGGGCGGCGATTCCATACCGCGTCAGACACACAGCATTTTAAACTTTTTATTTGCATTGTATGGTAACAAAATTGGTTGACAATGCAGCTTTGCCGATAGGCCAAGGAGTGAGGCAATGGCCGAGTGGTTAGAGTGGCGGACGGCTGTGAGAGAGTGCGTGTGTTCAACTCCCGGTTGAGGCGGGTGCGAATTTTCATTTATTAATTATTTATTATATTATTTTATTTTTTTTATTTATTTTATTCTAATAATAATAATATTCGGGCGGCGATTCCATACCGTTAAAATTTTTATTACGGTATAATATGATAATCCATGGCCTTATACAGTCAGCACCTGACTGTAGCGTTAGTATTTTTTATTATTAAATATGATGTTACACACTTGTAATCGCATTTTTATTGCACAAGTTTCAATACTTTACTCACCGCTATTGGATCTGCACCCCTTGCATACCCAACAACTAAAAATAAAGGAAGCCTTAGAGTCTTGCAAATATTATAAACTCGACATGAACTAAGACTTATTATAATGGAAACAATAAATGCACCACAATATGTATCATACCGTATCTAATTGCCTGCTACAGTCTGCCATTTATCACACATATTAGGTTGTTAAATATCCGCTTTTTTTATTTTTTATTTAATTAGTTTATAGTCGGACTAAGGTCAGTCGACTGTTTAAAAGTAAAGAAAAAAATACAATTAATAGTTATAATTAATAATTTTAAGTTAAAAGTAAAATCTTAACTGTGAGAAAAGAAATAAAAAGAAATTAATTGAATTGAGTTTACATTGGGATAAAAAAATGAAAGAGCCGATCCAACATTTGTTGCAGAGGATTGGGGAAAACCCAGAAAAACCCAATCAGATCAGGAGAGTTAGTGTTAGTAAGCAAAACCTAATCAAAATAGCGATTAGAATGTTCAAACATGCAGTTAGTTAAAAAGTACTACTGTTACTAGAAAGAAGATAAGTATATATTAAACTAGTTACTAGAAAGGTGAGTAAGGATTTGTACTTTTAAGCAAGATACAGAATTATTGTTGTTGTTAGCGATAATGTAATATAGTTTATTATAGTCCGAACATAGTACCCTGAAAGGCTCATGCAGGGCATAGTTCGAACTACAATTGGAAAGTTTTAGAGGAAGATAATTACGGGTGATTCTACCAGGGACAGAGAAGTGTAGTCGACTAAGCAAGTCGTTACTATCTATGTCCCCTTGTATAAGGTTATAAATAAATACCACACCAAGCATAGTTCTACGATTGGCTAGGGAAGGCAGATTTAGTAACAAAAGTCTACTAGGATAGGAAGGAAGTCTTGAATTTACGTCCCAGTTAAGGCCTCGCAAGGCAAAAATTAAAAAGTTTTTCTGTACGGATTCAATGCGATCCTTGTGAACTGTGTACTGAGGACTCCAGACACATGATCCGTACTCTAGAATTGGACGAACAAGCGAGGTGAAAAGAGTCTTAGTTAGGTAAGGATCGTCAAACTCCTTAGACCATCTCTTAATAAAGCCGAGCACACCCATAGCTTTATTAACCATTGATGATATATGTTCGCAAAACTTGAGTTTGCGGTCCAAACGGACACCTAGATCATCAACCAGGGAAATTCTTTCCAAGGTACAACCACAAAGAGAGTAAGATACGTACTTTGGACAGGCTCGTGAGAATGTCATCAGCTTGCATTTGGAGCTGTTCAGATTAAGGAGATTTGCACGACACCAAGAATAGAAACAATTTAAGTCAGATTGAAGGCGTAAATGACAGGAGTCGTCTCTAAATTGAAAACAGAGCTTGACATCATCAGCATACATGAGAGTACGGGGAATTAAGTATGACCGTTGGAAGGTCATTGATGAAAAGTGTAAAAAAGCAGGGGACCTAAATGGCTTCCCTGAGGAACACCAGATGTGGCATGAACGGCGTAAGAAAGATTATTCTTAAAGAGGACTCGTTGGGTTCTGTCATCCAAATAGCTCACAATCCAACTAAGAAGTTTTGGTGAGAAACCGAGAAGATTCAGTTTATGTGCAAGAAGAGAATGGTTGACTGAGTCAAATGCCTTACTGAAATCAGTATAAATGACATCGGTTTGAAGATTTTTCTGAAATCCTTTTACCACAAAGGATGTCAGCTCAAGCAAATTTGTCGTGGTAGAACGACGTTTTACGAATCCGTGTTGAAAAGGGGATATAACGGATCTGCTAAAATGTTGCAAGTGAGGAGTTATAACATTCTCGAAGAATTTAGGTATAGCCGATAATTTAGAGATACCTCTATAATTACTTGCATCAGACTTACTGCCTTTTTTGAATAAAGGTATAATAAATGATTCCTTCCATATGGAAGGAAAGGAGGCGGTGTCTAAGGACAGCGAAAATAATTTGAGCAATGGCTTACATAAGGAATTGGCACAATATCTAAGTACACAGGCGGGGATACCATCGGGACCTGGTGAAAAGACTGGTTTAACTAAGCTAAGATCCTTAAAAAGTGAACTTTCGTTCAGTAACGGTGTGAAGATGCCATTTGAACTGGGTACACTATATGGATAAGAATGAATGCTTGGCGTAGAAGAAGAATAAGTTGTTTGAAAAAACTTAGCAAACATATCGGCCATGGCCTGATCTGTGTCCGCCTCAGCGTTATCAAACGAAAGTTTAGAAGGAAAGACCGCTGACCTACGCTTCATGTTAACAAAACTATAAAACTTTTTAGGATTCTGAAAAAACTGAAACCTACATCTGGTCAAATAGTTTTTATAACATTTCGCGTTCAGCACGGTAAAATTTGCCCGAGCAGATAGGTAGCGGGAGAAGACAAGCGGTGCATTTCTTTGCTTATATTTCTTGAATAAGCTGCTCTTTAAGTTTTTTAAGCGAGACAGCTCTTTTGTAAACCAAGGGGGTTTGCTTGAGCATAACGGATAGGATAACGGAACACAGATATCAAGAACAGAGTTTAGGGTGTTATAAAAGATATTAGTTGCAACTGACATATCAGTTGATGCATAAAAATCAGACCAATCACAATGTGAAATTAAAAAATTTAGAGTTTCAAAGTCTGCTTTCTTAAAGCAGCGCACGCGATTACACGGCCTTTCACTTTTATTCACAATACTAATACCCAAGTCGAAATTCACTTCGAAAGTAGGATGATAAGGATCTTCCGGTAGGGAAAGGGGTTGTACCCTGTCTACAATCACCTTGGAAGGATCAGAGGTGAAACATAAATCAAGCAATCTGTTCAGGGAGTTTTCGACATGATTGACCTGCGACAAAGACATGTCAAACAAACCGTCAAATAGGTCATGTTGCCGGGAAGGCAAAAGGAAGTTTCCTTCAGCACTAGATATCCAATTACATTCTGGGATATTAAAGTCGCCCAGGACTATGAAGTGATCTCTGTCTGATAGCAGGTGAAAAAAGTCTTAATTGCAGACAAGTGTTGCAAGTAGACTGATAATTCCGATGACGGCGGAATATAGGAGCAGGTTATATACAAGAAAAAACCGGGAAAGTGTAGTTTTACACAAATAAGTTCAATGTTAAATTGAAACTCCGGTTGTAAAGGTCCGACTCAATGTTGGAGTCTACTGCAATCAGTACTCCACCACCCCGTCGGTCAGGTCGATCAAGCCTGTATGTTGTATACCTATCTGGAAAGACTTCAGAGCTTAGAATCTCTGGTTTTAACCAGGTTTCGGTAAAAGCAATAATTTGGGAAGAAAAGGCAAGACTATTAAGATAAAGACTAGAGATTTTACTACAGAGACCTCTAACATTTTGATAGGATAGATTTAAAGAAGAAAGTTTTTTTGTAGGACCCCTAACATTTTCGGAGGCAAGAAGAAATGAAAAGTTCAGTTTTTTGAAGACTTTGAATTTGTTGAGTTTTTTGGCGAAGTTACGGCCAGCGTGGGAAGATTAACGGCAGTACGGCTTTTTTGTTTAGGAGTAAACTCCTTAACAATAAGGTCAGGCGGCCAAAAGGAAGTAGCGCAAACGTCTTTAAACTGTTCTGCTGGGAGACTAATTTTGAAAGAAGAAATGTCGCGCTTAAATTTGAAATTGAATTTTTCAACTGTAAAGTTAATTAAAGGCAGCTTTGCTAGGATGTACGATTGTACATCTTCTATGGAAGTGTCCGGCGCCAAACGAGAGATAAACACCAATTTTTTGGGTTTAATCGCAATCAGAGGTTTTATACTCTGTGCCTTAGTAGCAGGCATTATTGCGGGAACATTTCCCTTTATGTTGTTGTCGTTGCTCGTAATGGGAGTAGGCACAAGAGGAGGAGCAAGAGGTTTGGGTGCGGTAACTTTGCTGCTAGTTTTTTTTTTTTTTTGTGCAGTTAGAAGAGCAAGACGGTATAGGGGAGAGTAGGCTTAGAAGATCGGGAGAAGAAGCCTGAGAGGAAGGTAGGTTGGTGAGCTTTAAATTCGTAGAGACCGAATCTAAAGGAACACTTAAAGGAGCCGGTGGTTTGCTAGGAACCGTAAAGGCGTTAAATTTGGCCTCCATCTCCAAAAAATTCAGATTGGAGATTAGAGAAAGCTGTGCGTATCTTATAAAACCCAAGTTTGGTTTTCTTATGGATTTTCCGTAAATCGGATTCAGCCACACGACACGTTTCACACGACCATCTGAGACCAGTATTGGCATGGACGGCGTCCCTAACCCGCACAGTTAGGTCACAGCATTTTAAGTGACAAAAATTATCACAGAGCCAGCAACCAATGTAATCCGCCTTAGGATCAGAAGAACATAAGCAAATTGCTGCTGAGCACGACACCATGATTGGGATAATTAATATGCCTTTAAAATGTAGGAGACAACGAAGAGCAAAAAGAAAACAGATTAAGTGAAATAAATTTCTTGAGAGAGCAAGAAACAGTTACAGCGCCGAAAACAGGCAAGCAAGCAAGTACGACAATAAAACTGCAAATCTAGCGAGCACAACGAAGTAAACAAAACAACAACAGCTGTGACGTTTACAACAACAGCACTACACAACTTACTCAGAGAGAAATATAATTTCGTTACCGGGAGAGCGGGAGAGCGTGGGAATGTTAATCAAAACAGAAACAAAAACTTGACGCCAAAGACGCGCAAGTGCAAAATTAGGAATATTAGTTTACGAATTGACTAATAAAAGTATTAGTTTGTTACTTCTACGGTTGTACTTACAAGGTTAGCACTAATAAAATACCGCACTAATAATTACACCACATAGGCAAAAAAAAAAAAAAAAAAAAAAAAAAAGAGGAAAAAAATCTATAAACTCCTCTCAACAAAAAAACTTATTCTTTCTGCTTTTTTTAAATTTGGGATTTATATAAAAAAAACCTTGTTTCGGGCAATACTATAATTAATTTGAAAGATCTTGACATACACTATGCATAATTAGTTTGAATATTAACAAAACTTCTTTACTTAATGCCTTCTTGAAATTTATTAAACCTGTTTTCCCTCCTGGCCCTAATGGAGTTTAAGGATGTGTTCTAAGATTTAATGCTGACTCACTTCTAAAACCAATTTTTAAGATGCTTGACTTGTTACAACAGATATTTTCCACCTATTTGGAAAAATATATTTTTCTATTTCTCTTCACAAAAGTGGATCTAACAATGATGTGAAGAACTATAGGTGTATATCTAAATTCTCCGCAATACCTAAGATTTTTGTAAAAAATTTTACGGCTCCGTTTACTTTTATGTGTAAATCAATAATTTCGCCCCATCAACATGGGTTTGTAAAGGCCTACAGCTTCTAGTGTTTTAGAATTTTCGTCCCGCATTACTTTATGATTTCGGAAGAAAATTCAACCTGATGTTCTCTGTACTGACCTCAGCAAAACATTTGATTCCGTAAATCATAATCTTTTGATTCATAAGTTAAATTTTATTGGTTTTCCGCAAATGCTCATTTTGTGGATATCCGATTATTTAACTCGCAACGAGTTCTTTTTAAATACTGTCTGTCAAAGAAAATCTTAGTAACTTCTGGTGTTCCTCATGGTAGCCATCTTGGACCTTTGCTTTTTAACCTTTTTATTAACGATCTTCCATCAATACTTATTCACTCTAATATCCTTATGTATGCTGATGACGTGAAACTCTGTTTGACGTACCGTGATCCTTCATAATCTGCTGGATCTGAAGTGCAAAGTTATGTCATTTTACAGAAGTAGGTTTCACGTCTTCAACTATATATTTGATTTTACCCCGCTTTCAAGAATAACCGCGGTATTCTCTTTGATCATAGACTGAGATTTGCTCGACCCACTGCACAAATTGTCAATAAGGTTTTTCGAGTACTTGGTTTCATCAAAAGATTGCCCAAAGAATTCAGAAATCCTTATACAATAAAATTACTTTACACTTCTTTTATTCGCCCAATTCTTAAACTCAAGATAGAACTCAGTCTATTCAAAAGCAATTTCTACTTTTCGCTTTGCGTAGTTTCAACTGGATTTCAGGTGTATGTAGACGTACCACCTTACTTTAGTAGACTCCTTCTAATTAACCTACCTTCTTTTACTAATCATCGTATTATGTAAGCTGTCACGTTTCTTTTTAAACTAATCAAGTACGATATTGATTCCCCTATTCTACTTAACCAAATCAATTTCTGTATTTGTTCTAGAGTAACTCGTAATTTTTTGCCACGTTCCTTGGAAGTTTGCATGATCCCTTCCAAGTTCCCTGTGCTGATTACAATAGACTGTTTGGAGCCTTTAATTCAGAGTACTCTCTTAATTCGGTCAAACTATCCATTCATAACTACTTAGCACCAAATCAATCTCTGTATTCCTTCTAGAGCAACTCGTAATTTCTTGCCACTTTTATTGGATTTTTCTCTCAACAATTATAGCTTGCATGATCCATTACGAGTTCTCTGGGCTGAGTACAATAGACAGTTTGGAGCTTTCAATTCAGAGTCCTCCCTTAGTTCGGTCAAACTATCTATTCTTAACTACTTAACACTTAACAGGAATTAACACTTACCTACCAATCTGATTCGGTTTTAATGGATTTACCCTAAACCCTAACAAATGTTATATCGATTTCTTTTTATTATCCCAGTTTACATTTAAATTTTAAAAATTAATTTGAATTTAAATAAAATAATTTAATAATAATTTTAAATTTTACAATTCATTTACATCATTTTTTTTAAATTATAGTTAATGTAATAATTTTAATTCTTAATTTTAATGTGAATTCCTTTCCCAGTCGACTTCCATTAGCCGACATTAAATACATAAAATAAAACAAACAAAAAATATAGCGAGCAAAAGTTAATGACGTGTTTTGTAAAATTTTCCTTCTGACCGTCGTGGTGGTTTTGTAATTATTGCAGTTAGTTCAACCGTCAATTCGGAACTTTTACAATCGGCGATTCAATTTAGTATTGAATAGCTCTGTGTAAAATTACACTCTTCCGGTTTTTTTCATTATATAACCGGTTCTTATATTCCGCCGTCAACGGAATTAAATACTATATTTAATATGTTAGCAGACAGAGATTAGCTTTCAGTCCTTAGGGACTTTAATATTCCAGATTGTTATTGGACAACAAGTGTTGATTGAAATTCTCTGCTGCCCTCACGGCAACACGTTCGTTTTGACGGTGCATTCGATATGTCATTGTCGCAGGTCAATCATGCCTTAAAACTCTAGTAACTGTGGTTTGTCACCGATCCATCTAGAGTGAATCTAAACGAGACACGCTGCTTTAGAAAATCAGATTTTAACTTATTAATATGTTAATTTGTTAATGTGATTGGTCGGTACTGGATTTGTATACTGATATTTCAGTAGCGACCAATATTTTTTATAAAACACCCAAACGCCTTTTTTGATATTTGTGTTCCGTGCTTACTCGGTCCCCTAACCATCTTTTGGTCATACGTAACATCTGTACTCGCATGAATGCAGGTGATTTAAAGCTTTGATGAGCTGTGTAAAGTTTTCCAGTCATATTTCTAATATAGTCAATAAAGTCATGGTCTTTATTAAGAGATGGTCTAAGGAATTTGACGATCCTTATCTTACAGAGACCCTTTACATCTCACTTGTTCGTCCGATTCTTGCATACGGTTCATGCGGTGTACATTTCAACAACCACCAAAGCTAGTGCACTCACACCGACTCTTAAAACCAAAAGCGGACAAAACCCAAAACAAAAAAATACTAACGCTACAGTCAGGTGGTGACTGTATAAGGCCATAGACTATCATATTATACCGTAATAAAAATTTTAACGGTATAGAATCGACGCCCGAATATTATTAGAATAAAATAAATAAAAAAATAAAATAATAAATAATTAATAATTAATAAATGAAAATTCCCACCCGCCTCAACCGGGAGTTGAACACACGCACTCTCTCACAGCCGTCCGCCACTCTAACCACTCGGCCATTGCCTCACTCCTCGGACTATCGGCAAAGCCGCATTGTGAACCAATTCTGTTACCATACAATGCAAATAAAAAGTTTAAAATGCTGTGTGTCTGACGCTAGATTTGAACTTCGGTATGCTTGCGTAAATTAGGTCTGCTTAAGTATACATGTATGTTCAAAGTGAGTTTAATTCGTATCATATCTCACTTATTAATAGTCCGAGTTAAATGAAATTTTCACATAACGCCCGCGGCAAAGTATTTGTAAGATATACAACTTTGGTTGTTGAGCTAATGTTTTTTTAATAGTTTTTAAATAGTTATTACTGATTTACGGATGCGGGAAGGGGCGTGTCCAAATGTTAAAAAAACTTTGAGACACTGCAATATATACGTATGTTGTCGCAAAATTTAATGACTCTAGCTCTTATACTTTCTGAGATCCAGGTGTTCATACAGACAGACAGACGGACAGACAGACATGGCTCAATCGACTCGGCTACTGATACTGATTCAGAATATATATAGTTTATGGGGTCGGAGATGCCTCCTTCTGCCTGTTACGCACAATTCCGTTCCGACAAACATGGCCTAAAAAACTGTGTCAAACAGAGATGCATCGCTACATCAAAATAAAACAAAAGCTAAACCCCACAACACAAACAGGCTGGTTATCAGTCGAAAATAAATAGCGCCAACGCTGCCAATGACTCAACTTCAAATATACACTATTGGATGACTGCGAAGTGCATCCAATCAAGGAACAGGAGCAGAAGAAAATTAAGCCGCCACCAATATTTATACGTGAGAAAACCTCAAGTGCACAGTGTTTATGCCGAAACTCGCCGCCGAAAATTTGCAATTTGCCCCACCGGCATCTCTGTATGTACATATGTTGCTGCATTAGTAAGCACATACTTATTTACAGACGACTGCCACCTTCGAAAGTTTTCCATACATATATACGTACGGAAATACGAATCACCAATTACATACAGTCTATCCATCTAATTCTATTTACAAACCTCTGACACATATATGTATGTACCTTCCCTTTTCATTTGTACAAACATTCTCCAAACTAACTTAAAATTAACTCAAGCGGCATTTGCACCTCCAAAATTTAACTCCAAATAAAAGATATTTATATCCTTTTACATTTATTTATTTATTGATACTAACATATACATACATAAATACACTTTGACCGGCAGAAATATTTCAGCTGCACCGGCACTACACACATATATTCTTATAATTAAATATTTAAATTGATTTACATATTATATTACATATATATATTTTATTATTATATATTATGTGACGACTCAAACTGTGAGTCCCACAGATTTAGGTAGAATTAGTTTTATTGTTAGGGGCAATGAAGCCCCCAATGAAAGGAGTCTTGGAATTAACAGTTATTTAGTTATAAGTCAGATTATTTAGTTTATAAGACCCAATGAAGGCAATGGAGGGCATCCAATAGTCAGGTTAAAAGAAAACTGGAAAGAAACAAACATATATACCAAACATATAGGCTCGCTGTTAGAAAAAAACCCACCACCATCCGCTTTCCTAATATAGGAGGAAGAGAGACAACCACGGCCGATCAACGAGCGAAAACAGCGCAGCAATAGTGAGCACGCGCAAAGAGTGGCGCTCCCAATGCACACACATGAGCGCACACTTTGTAAGGAGTCAGTTAAGTTAAGCAACATGATTTACGTAGTTTATAACTCTGGATATTAAGTTGGCAAGGCAGTTGATCATCAACCACAAACGTTTACGGATGCCCATAAATAAATGTATTGTTAATTTAAAAAGCATCGTTTTATTAATGAGCATCCGCTCATTACATGGTGTCAGAAGGTGTGAACATCAAAACGAAAAACTTATTAAAGGAGAATTAATATAAAGTTAACGTTGAACAGTGATTTTAAGCGGTGTACATACATTTGCAAATATATACGTATACAGAAAAACACATAAGTATATGACGGAGACTTATTTATTTCTTCTTCCATAATTTATCTTCGATTTGATTTGTGTAGTGAGTCCCTTCTTTTTCTTGCCTTATCTTGTTGTTCTAGCACGTGTTACTCTTCTTCCTTTTTTTCCACGCGTCACAACTCTCTGGCAACTCTACTAGGGCCACACTCGATCTTAATATGTATCAAGATTTCACAATCAAATACAACCCTAGTTCTCTTATCGATAAATCTTAAATAAACTTCAATAAGGCGTTCTTTTTAAAACAACATATCCTTCTCCGACACGGCCATTCTGATAAATTACACGCCCTCGTGTATGTGCAACACACAATTATAAATTAGAAATTCACACTATAAGTTCTCGTATTAATTTAAATGTAACAATCAACATAGTAATTTCTTATTCAATAATAATCTTGTTTTTCCAGTAACATAAACTTCTTTCTTCTTACTAATACATTTTATCATATTCCAACTTTAATCTTTCTTTAAACAACTCATTTAATTTCTTCATATTTTAACTTAAATACTGTTTTAACTTTCATATTTCTTCAAATAACTCTTTTAATTCTTTTTTTTTTTATTTCATCTTAAATACTGTTTTAACTCACATATTTCAACTTAAAAATTTTTTCAAATAACTCTTTTAATTTTCATATTCATCAGTTAAATCCATTTCATATTTTGTCTTTTTTATTTCAAATAACAACATTGTCAAAATACCACTCTAGTGTCAGGTGCCGCCACGTAGCAATCGACAACCGTGTCTCTCAATACACCTTCCGCCAATCTACTGTCTATTTCAACAGCTTCCATTACTGTCTTTTTCAACAGTTTCCATACCGTCTCTTTCAACGGCTTCACTACTGTCTTTTTCAACAGTCTTTTTCAACAACTTCACTACCGTCTCTTTCAACGGTTTCATCTGGCGTGTTATCCTCGATCTCCAGCTCGCTTAGCACCTGCCCATTTGGCAATTTTCTTAATTTTTCATGCGCTGTTACTTTTCATACTCTTTAATGTATATCTGTCGTTCTCCAATACCTCAGTATATTCGACAGAGTTCGGATGCATAGGGACTTGATAATAACCACTTGCCATGTCCAAACAGGTAAAGAACTTTGCGCCTCGCAACCTGGCTATCTGATCAGCTATTAATGGTAACGGAAACTTGTCGGCGACTGTATTTGAATTTAATTCTCTATAATCCACACAAAGCCTGGCTGATCCATTCTTCTTTTTCACCAATAAAACAAGGCTCGCAAAAGGGGAGTTACTTGGTCTAATAACTTTGCTCTCTAATAATTCTTGAACTTTGTTTTGGACTACATCTCTCTCACTGGGACTCAATCTATATGGTCTTCTCTGTACAGTTTTAGTCTCATCAATCAATCGAATTATCATTTCACCTGAATTGACACGAGTGTGAGGCGTTCCCATTATAAACGAATCTGCGTAGGATTTTAACAATGTTATTACTTCATTTTTATCTTCACCATATACATCGCTTTCTATTTTATCAAGTGGGTTGTCTACTAATGTAGAGCACGTATTTACAGTTTTTGTTTTACAGTCTTTCGATTTAATTATTTCAACTCCCTCACAAGACACTACTGCAGAGTATCCCTGTACTAACACTACTCGTCCCAATACAATTTTATTTGACATACAGTCATCTGGTATTACATGAAATATTACATTTAGACTATTTCCATTAATAAGGATATTATTATCAATTTGCATTGTACTACAAACATTACCATTTCCGATACCTTTCAAGCTTACAACATTATTTATTTTTTTCTCCACTTAGTTTGTTAGAGAAACTTTCTTTAACTAATGAGCACTCCGCTCCAGAATCGAAAATAATTGGAAAGTTCTCACCTCGTAACATCATACTTGTCTTCGGCTCATCCACCACGCACAGCTCGGCCCTCTATTCGTTACGCCATCCAGCTCCTCCAGTTGTCATGTTTTTCGGGCATTGTGAAGCTATATGACCTTGCTCCTGACAACGATAGCAACTTATATTGCCCTTAGAATGTTGTTGAAATGATTGGATTCCTCGTTGATCCTGCCTCGACATACCAGTGCTCTGTTTTCGGTTTCTGCAATCATTCATTTTGTGCCCCATCTTACCACAAAGATGGCACGTGATTGAAGCAAACTTGGGTCGCTTTGCTCCAGATTCCTCATTCCCAAAATGATGTGTACGCTTGTCAAACGCAAAGACCTGCAACTCAGTCTGCAAGTCGCGTCTGTTGTTGATATCAGCAGTGTATGTAATTCTCTGCAATCGACGATCAAAGTTTTTTGTGTCGGCTCGCGTCCCGACGCTTGCAAAGTCTTTGCCAATTCTAAGAAACTTTGGCTTTGGTGTTCCATCAAAATGCGCAGTTGATCTTCCATGTCTCGTTGACGCGAGTTGGATCCCACTTCTGATGACGGAGACTTATTTATTTCTTCTTCCATAATTTATCGTCGATTTGATTTGTGTAGTGAGTCCCTTCTTTTTCTTGCCTTATCTTGTTATTCTAGCACGTGTTACTCTTCTTCCTTTTTTTCCACGCGTCACAACTCTCTGGCAACTCTACTAAGGCCACACTCGATCTTAATATGTATCAAGATTTCACAATCAAATACAACCCTAGTTCTCTTATCGATAAATCTTAAATAAACTTCAATAAGGCGCTCTTTTTAAAACAACATATCCTTCTCCGACACGGCCATTCTGATAAATTACACGCCCTCGTGTATATGCAACACGCAATTATAAAACAGAAATTCACACTGTATTTAAGTTCTTGTATTAATTTAAATGTAACAATCAACATAGTAATTTCTTATTCAATAATAATCTTGTTTTTCCAGTAACATAAACTTCTTTCTTCTTACTAATACATTTTATCATATTCCAACATTAATCTTTCTTTAAACAACTTATTTAATTTCTTCATATTTTAACTTAAATACTGTTTTAACTTTCATATTTCTTCAAATAACTCTTTTAATTCTTTTTTTTTTATTTCATCTTAAATACTGTTTTAACTCACATATTTAAACTTAAAAATTTCTTCAAATAACTCTTTTAATTTTCATATTCATCAGTTAAATCCATTTCATATTTTCTCTTTTTTTTTCAAATAACAACATTGTCAAAATACCACTCTAGTGTCAGGTGTCGCCACGTAGCAATCGACAACCGTGTCTCTCAATACACCTTCCGCCAATCTACTGTCTATTTCAACAGCTTCCATTACTGTCTTTTTCAACAGTTTCCATACCGTCTCTTTCAACGGCTTCACTACTGTCTTTTTCAACAGCTTCACTACTGTCTTTTTCAACAGCTTCACTACTGTCTTTTTCAACAACTTCACTACCGTCTCTTTCAACGGTTTCATCTGGCGTGTTATCCTCGATCTCCAGCTCACTTAGCACCTGCCCGTTTGGCAATTTTCTTAATTTTTCATGCGCATATTTATACCGTCTGTTACTTTTCATACTCTTTAATGTATATCTGTCGTTCTCCAATACCTCAGTAATCTTGAAAGGACCTCTATATTTAGGATCCAGTTTAGTCTGGTTTCTTTCGCTGTTATTAAGCAGCACAAAATCTCCAACACTAAATTTTACTATTATAGCTCTGACTTTATCAAACCTATTTTTCTCATATTTTCCTGATTTTTCAATATTCTCTAAAGCTTGTGTTCTTATCTCATCTAAATTAATTTCTGTTTCTGAATCATGAATGGAGACAAGGCCTAAAGGACGAGCAACCTTTCCCATTAATAATTCTAAAGGACTTGCTTTGGTTATCTTATTAGCAGTACAATTAATGGCTAATTGTACGTCACCCAGTGCCTCTTGCCACGATCGAGAACTTGTTTCAACAGCTGTTAGTAAATTTTTCAAAGTGCTCATAACCTGACCATTACCACGGCTTGCTGCAGTTGCAATTAAATGCAGTTTTATCTTTTGTGAAGAGCAAAATTCAACAAACTTTGCACCTGTGAAACTCCTTCCCTAATCAGCCACAATACGAATAGGGACTCCGAACAAGGAAATTGAAGATTTTAACGCCACTACACAAGTTTCCGCACTCAATGTGAAAGTGTGATAGAGATAGACATACTTGGTAAATGCATCTATTTGTACTATAATATATTCTTTAGGATCGCTTTTACCACAAAGCTTGCCTGTGATGTCGATATGAATAGTATGCCATGGAATGCTGACTTTAGGGATAGGATGTAATTCCATTTATACTTTCCCAGAAGATGATTTGGAAACTCTGCATGTTATGCAATTTTCAACAAATCTTCGAACGTATTTGGCCATACCCTCAAACCATTAGTAATCGTATACTTTATCAAGCGTTTTCTCCCAGCCCAGATGCATTATGGATTCATGTACCTGGTTAATAACCATCTAAATCCACGAGGCACTACTGGCGAAGAAAGGGTCTTGCCATTTCTTTGTACAACTCTATACAGAACTCCAACTCTCAAATCATATGTCTTAGACAAATCCAATGGAAATTCATCATTGTTCAACTTGAAAATGATTTCTGGAAAAAGAAATCAGCATGGGCCATACGCTTGCCTTCTCTATACTGTATATCAAAATCGAATGTCTGTAAATAAGCCCACCAGCGGTAGACTCTGGGCAACAACTCAATCTTATTTCGTGACGATTTTAATGAATTACAATCAGTGAATATTACAAACTTTCTGCCATGTAAGTAGTGTCGAAAATACTTAACAGCATTAACCACAGCAAGTGTTTCCAATTCATATGAGGTATATTTAGATTCACAAGAACTTGTTGTCTTACTGTAGTATTCCACTACATACGGTTTATTTTTAATTCTATGCAATAGTATAGCACCATAACCGATTGCACTTGCATCGGTGTGCAATTCAATCGGATACTGTGGGTCAAAGATAATCAAAACCGGCTTATTTGTAAGAATGTAAATAATTTTCTTACGAATCTCCTCATGATCTATATTCCACTCGAACTTATTTTTCTCTGAAGTAAGAAAATATAGAGGCTTCATTAACTGTGAAAATCCGGGAACAAACTGTCGGAAGTACGATGCTAAACCAATAAACTGTCTTAATGTTGTTACGGACCTAGGAGGTGGTAGAGCATACAGGGATTCTATTTTACGCGAATTTGGACTAATCTCACCCGCTCGCACTTCGAATCCTAAATATTTGACAGAGGTCCTTAAGAAGAAGCATTTTTCAGCATTGAATGAAAACCCAGTCTTTCGCAAAAATATCCAAAACAATCTTAAGCCTCTCAAGTGCAGATTCTTTAGTTGGACCTATAATCATTATGTCATCCATGTAAACAATGACATACGAATAAGCGATTTCACCTAATGCCTTCATGACTGCTCTTTGGAAGACTGATGGTGCATTCTTGAGTCCAAATGGCATCGACAGAAACTCGTATTGACCGTCAGGTGTGACGAATGTCGTATATTCGACAGAGTTCGGATGCATAGGGACTTGATAATAACCACTTACCATGTCCAAACAGGTAAAGAACTTTGCGCCTCGCAACCTGGCTATCTGTTCAGCTATTAATGGTAACGGAAACTTGTCGGCGACTGTATTTGAATTTAATTCTCTATAATCCACACAAAGCCTGGCTGATCCATTCTTCTTTTTCACCAATAAAACAAGGCTCGCAAAAGGGGAGTTACTTGGTCTAATAACTTTGCTCTCTAATAATTCTTGAACTTTGTTTCGGACTACATCTCTCTCACTGGGACTCAATCTATATGGTCTTCTCTGTACAGTTTTAGTCTCATCAATCAATCGAATTATCATTTCACCTGAATTGACACGAGTGTGAGGCGTTCCCATTATAAACGAATCTGCGTAGGATTTTAACAATGTTATTACTTCATTTCTATCTTCACCATATACATCGCTTTCTATTTTATCAAGTGGGTTGTCTACTAATGTAGAGCACGTATTTACAGTTTTTGTTTTACAGTCTTTCGATTTAATTATTTCAACTCCCTCACAAGACACTACTGCAGCGTATCCCTGTACTAACACTACTCGTCCCAATACAATTTTATTTGACATACAGTCATCTGGTATTACATGAAATATTACATTTAGACTATTTCCATTAATAAGGATATTATTATCAATTTGCATTGTACTACAAACATTACCTTTTCCGATACCTTTCAAGCTTACAACATTATTTATTTTTTTCTCCACTTAGTTTGTTAGAGAAACTTTCTTTAACTAATGAGCACTCCGCTCCAGAATCGAAAATAATTGGAAAGTTCTCACCTCGTAACATCATACTTGTCTTCGGCTCATCCACCACGCACAGCTCGGCCCTCTATTCGTTACGCCATCCAGCTCCTCCAGTTGTCATGTTTTTCGGGCATTGTGAAGCTATATGACCTTGCTCCTGACAACGATAGCAACTTATATTGCCCTTAGAATGTTGTTGAAATGATTGGCTTCCTCGTTGATCCTGTCTCGACATACCAGTGCTCTGTTTTCGGTTTCTGCAATCATTCATTTTGTGCCCCATCTTACCACAAAGATGGCACGTGATTGAAGCAAACTTGGGTCGCTTTGCTCCAGATTCCTCATTTCCAAAATGATGTGTACGCTTGTCAAACGCAAAGACCTGCAACTCAGCCTGCAAGTCGCGTCTGTTGTTGATATCAGCAGTGTATGTAATTCTCTGCAATCGACGATCAAAGTTTTCCAAATGTCCCAAAACCACAGATACAGCAATCTTTTCAGTGTCCAAGTCCTTCCATTTGCCAAGTAGCGACGTCACCATGCGACTAGCATATATCGCAAGGCATTCACCGTTGCTAGGGCGACTGTTTAGTAGTTGCAAAAACATGGCGGCTAACGTCTCAGTATTTCCATAACGCTGTTGAAATAATTGCTTAAATTCCAGCCAGGTCACACCTGCATAGCACACTTGAGATAGCCATTGGGATGCGCTTCCTTCCAGCGATTTAGTCAATGCCAATATTAAAGCACTGCCTTCCAGTGGTTTCTCACTTAAAACAATGTCAACTGTCGCACACCATTGAGTAGCGTCAGCGCCTGGAATGTCGGCGTTAAATTTTGGCAATCATACGACGCCATTTTTGTGTCGGCTCGCGTCCCGACGCTTGCAAAGTCTTTGCCAATTCTAAGAAACTTTGGCTTTGGTGTTCCATCAAAATGCGCAGTTGATCTTCCATGTCTCGTTGACGCGAGTTAGATCCCACTTCTGATGACGGAGACTTATTTATTTCTTCTTCCATAATTTATCGTCGATTTGATTTGTGTAGTGAGTCCCTTCTTTTTCTTGCCTTATCTTGTTGTTCTAGCACGTGTTACTCTTCTTCCTTTTTTTTCCACGCGTCACAACTCTCTGGCAACTCTACTAAGGCCACACTCGATCTTAATATGTATCAAGATTTCACAATCAAATACAACCCTAGTTCTCTTATCGATAAATCTTAAATAAACTTCAAAAAAGGCGCTCTTTTTAAAACAACATCTCCTTCTCCGACATATATATACATACAGAGGAAAGTATCGATACTCAGTGAGTATCCATCGATATTGACAAACTAGTTCAACAATCGATAACTACTAGAGCAGCACAAAGTCAATCAAAATCAACACTGGGTTAAATTGGCAAAGTACAAATAAACAATGACCATGAGTAAAAGGGCAATGAGAGAGCTGGATTGCAGCATGACAGCACGGAATGGCCAACATGGAAGCAAGTGTTCATAATGTATCTTATTGCATCGGGAAAATCCTCGGAACCGGAGAAGACCAAAATTGCAAACTTCTTGTGGCTGGTGGGTCTACAACACTTTGTACCCAAATGATGGTACACAGGATTCGATGCTTGGGACAACTACAGTGAATGGTGACGTTAAGCAGCGAAAAATTGAAGAGGTGTTAAAAAAAATTTGATGATTTTTGTCTGCCACAAAGTGGAGTCATACAAATTCAATATGATAGCAGAAAAGGGGAGACAACCATTTATTGAATTTGAGACTGAGTTGCGGGAGCAAGTACGTTATTGCAATTTTATTTGTGAGTGTGGCAAGTCGTACGAAGACCGAATGCTGCGCGATCGTGTCATCATTGCAGTCCAGGATAAAAAACTGCAGCTAAAATTACTGGACGGGCGTGATGAGCAGCTGTCAAAAGTTACTCAAACTTGTAAAGCATATGAGGCAGCGAACATTCACAAAGGAATTCTAGAAGGCAAGCAGGTTAAATGATTGATTTAGTTATGAAAAGAGCATGGGAAAATGGTGTAAAATTTAATCGAGACAAAATTCAATACTGTTCAGAAATTAAGTTCATGAGGAATGTTTTATCGGAAGGAAAAATTAAACCAAATATAAAATATCGGGATGCAATTTTAAAGATGAAAAAACGCGAAAGTAAATCGGATGTATTGCGGTTGTTAGGTCTTCTGAAATACCTATCTAGATACATTCCAAATTTGTCAAAGCAATCAGCCAATTTACGTAACTTAACCAAGAATAATGTACAGTTTGTTTGGACGGCAGAACACGATAGAGAGTTCGAAAACTTATTAGGAACTGTAACTGCAGAGCCTGTATTGGTAATTTATGATCCCAAGCTACCAGTAGTTGTTCAAACAGATGCATCAAAGGATGGATTGGGTTGTATAATAATCCAAAACGGGCACCCAGTAGCATTTGCTTCGCGCACTCTGAGTTGCAGTGAGCAAAAATGGTGTCAACTAGAAAAAGAATTACTAGCGGTTGTGTTTGCATGTCAGCGTTTTCATTTCTTTTTATACGGACGAGAGTTTACTGTTGAAAGTGATCACAAACCATTAGAGACTTTAGTTTTGAGGGATATAGATAATGTTACTATGCGGCTTCAGCGTATGTTTATGTCGTTACTGAAGTATCCTAAAATAAACATTGTATATAAGCCAGGAAAGGAAATGTTAGTTGCAGACTGTCTATCACGAGCTCAATTATCAGACATTTCAGAGATTGAAGGTTTATGTGGAGTCATTCATTCAGTTATTAAATAAATTTGTGTAACACAAGACAACTATGATATTTATCGTCGGAGCCTAGAAGAAGATGAAAAATATAATCGCATTGCTTCTTTTGTTGAGAAAGGGTGGCCGGGATATCATCATCTTGATGATTTGGGCAAGAAATTTCATGCTATTAAATCGGAATTGCATTTTGAAAATGGTTTATTATTCTGGAATCACAGAGTAGTTATACCATCAAAAATGCAAAACAAAGTGTCGAAGTGGTTACATGAGCCCCATCTAGAAATAGAAAAAACCCTCGCGAGCGCAAGAATGCTCTATTATTGGCCAGGCATGAACAATCAAATTAAAGAAATGGTAGAATCCTGCAGTGTATGTGAGAAATTTCGGCGCAGTAATCAGAAAGAACCGTTGGTGCAAGAAAAGTTACCAAGTTATCCGTTTCAAGTAACAGGCATGGATTTATTTGAATTTGCAAATCGCGACTATATTGCTTTAATTGACTCGTACTCAAACTTTGTAGCAACTGAAAAATTACAAAACAAAACATCGGGACATATAATAAAAGTTTTGAAATCAATATTTGATAGAATTGGCTACCCTACCATTATAAGAAATGATAACAGTCCATTTGGGTCAGCAGAATTTAAACATTTTTCTTGTAAAAAAATAATGTTGAACTAAAATTCTCAAGTCCAAGATACCCACAAAGCAATGGTTTAGCGGAAAAGGGCGTAGCTATTGTCAAAAATATGATAAAACGGTGCTATGAAGCGAATGATGTTGAAAGTTTTCAATACAGAATATTAGAATATAACACCACACCACTTGGTAGCATGAAACTTACACCGGCAGAATTGTTTTTCGGTAGACTTGTTAAGACTAAACGCCCCATATCAGAGTCACTGTTAGAAAGGAATAGTTTAAGTGAAGAAGACATTCAAAATAAATTAAAAATAAAAAAAGAAAAGCAAAAGTATTATTACGACCGCAATGCAAAGTCACTAGCCGAATTGAACATGGGGTGTTTTGGTTTTTTTTAAAAAATTTTAATTTTTGGGATTTTGGGAAAAATGTTTTGGTTATAAAAAAAAAGTGTTTTATATAGGGCGGGGTAGGGCGCTGGTGTGGTGTGAGGCAGGTCTCTTTATTAAAAGAAAAAAACGCGCGGTTTTTTACTGAGCACCGAAAACACAAAACACACGATTTTTCGATTTCACGTCAGCGTTTATTCACTAGCTGAATTCAACTTAAGATTAGCTTAAAATCGAGATGACAATTCCATTTTTGTTTCTAGCGATGGTACTTATAAAAATATTTCGATAACTTAAAAATAAATACTGACATCATTAAGGAAAAAGGTACTATAAACTATTCGACCTGAACATTCCGCCCCCCTTGCAATATAATTGCAATACTGCAGAGACGGAAGGGGGCGCCTATTTGGTCAGCAACTGCAGGAGCCGGAGAGAACCCACCCGAAGATGGTGTTTTGTGCTAGTGGGGCCTCCGAGGTCCCGGGTATGGTTCCGGGCAGTATTATGCGACCATAGACGTCCGCGCCGAGCACCAAGGAGATGGTGCATGGCTTGAAGAAGCGGTCATTGGCCAAGGTGACGCTGGCGAAGGAGTCCTTAAGTCCCTCTGGTAACTCCCTGGACGGGGTGCGGAGTTGGAGCTGGTTCTCCGTCTTAAGGACCACTTCCAGCCTGGTTGATTCAGCCACCGGAGAGCGGATGACCGCGGAGCACGCCCATTCCTGGCCAACGCGCGCCACTGCTAGCCCCGACGCCGTTGCCATTGAGGCATTGATGCGGCTGAGTGGCGAGCATGGGTCCAGCATGGCTAACATGGTGAAGGTCTTGGTCCCAGTGTCAACCAAGACGGTCGCTGTTGGCAAGATGCTCACGCTTCTCATTTGGATGAGAGATGAGAGGGTGACCCCAGGAGCGGCAGGAGTGGCGGCCCTTGGCTGTCTAGCCGTTGACCGTTGCCGTGGGGTCCTCTCACCTCTAGTGCGTGTCGATCGGCGAGGTCCATCAGCAGCATCTAGGTGTAGGAGCGTGTGGTGCTCTCCCTGGCACGCCCGACAGGTGTCTGTTGACCGGCAGGACCTTCCGGAATGCTGGTGGGCCAGGCAGTTTGGGCAGTACCGGTTGGCCAGTACCGCTCGGAGTCGCTTCTCTGCGCTTAATTGGAGGAAGCGATTGCACTTTCGCAGCGCATGCACTCCTCGGCAGATACGGCACCGGAATACCCTCGAGACTTCCGGATGGGAGTTGTTGTTGTTGCTGCGTGGGCGCGGAGTCATCTTGCAAGTTGCTTATAGGGGAGATAGGAAAATTTTAAAATTATTACTTTGGATATTGGAGGGACGCAACATGACAAACACGTAGGAGGAGAGATCAGGAGTCACAACTGGGTCGGAAGGAGTACTAGTTTTGCTACTGGTCTCCTGACTGTTCCTCTGCTTGTGAGGAGGTCGACAACACGGACGAGGTCGTCTGCGCCTGGGTGAGCGTCGATCACTCTGCCAAGGCGCCATTCATTGGGCGGAAGGTTGTCATCCTTTATGACAACCATATCATCGATTTGCATATTCCTTTCAGGATACTGCCATTTGTTACGTTTGTGCAGTTCCTGAAGGTATTCGTGCTTCCATCGCAAGCAGAACTGCTGGCTTTGAGCCTTAAGCCGTTGCCATCGATTGATGATGGACGCCGCATCAGACTGGATTTCGGGCTCAGTTGCTGCGAGGAGGGGACCACCAGTGAGAAAATGGCCTGGAGTAAGGGCCAACAGGTCAGTCGGATCTTCGGATAAGGGAGAAAGTGGTCTGGAGTTCAGACAGGCTTCTATTTTACACAGGAGAGTTGAAAGCTCCTCGAAAGTGTATTTATAGGAGGAAGTTGCCTTGTAGAAAAGAGTTTTGAAACTCTTGACCCCCGCTTCCCAGAGACCTCCCATATGTGGAGCTCCGGGGGGGAATGAACCGCCACGTTATCTGCTGGTGACTATAATGAGTGACCACTGTCGATCTTGTTGCCTCCAGGAAATCTTGTGTCAGCACGTTGGAGGCTCCGACAAAGGTCTTTCCGTTATCAGAAAAGACCTGCGCGGGGCAGCCACGCCTCGATACAAACCGCGCGAAGGCAGCTAGAAATTTCTCAGTGGTGAGATCAGAAGCAGCTTCTAGATGGATTGCTCTAGTGCTGAAACACACAAATACACACACATACCCTTTTGTAACCAAACACGCTCTGCCCGTATAATTTTTGATCTCAAAAGGCCCGGCGAAATCAACACCAGTGTGTGTGAACGGACGCGAGAAAGTGGATCGCTCTGTGGGGAGGACTCCCATGAGTTGCGATTGGAGCTTTTTCTTGTGGATTGTGCAAATCCGACAGGAGTTCGTTATGGCTTTCAACAAGTTTTTTAACTTTGGTACCCAAAACTTGGATCGGATGAGCCGTGTCATAAGCTGGCTCCCACCATGCAACGAAATCTTGTGAGTGAATTGAGCCATGAGCCGTGTGAAGTTACTGGAATACGGAAGGAGAATTGGATGCTTCTCATCGTAACTTAAGGACTCGGATGTCTTCACACGTCCACATGCTCTCAGAATTCCCTTTTGATCTAGGAATGGATTAAGGTTAGCTAACGTGCTAGACCTTGGGATCGCCTTCTTGGAGGACAAGCAGTGGTACTCTGTAGCAAATCCTGCTCTTTGAGTGCACTGTATCAGCCTTTCTTGTGCTTGGGCTAATTCGTCCACGCTGAATTCGGACGGAAATATTATATCGGGCTTTTTGCACCGATTAATGAAACGTTGAATAATCGCGGTTACTCGGACTGCTCTATTGAAGCTGGAAAAACGTGTGGAGAAATCAGTCGGGTTCGGAACGGCCAGGAAACAATTTTTGACTGGACGCTTCTCCAAGTCCGTTTCCGATATACTATCAGAGCTGAGTGGCCACAGCTCTCGTGCGCTGCTCAGCCATTGGGGCCCTTGCCACCACAGCTGGCTATCCCGCAAGTCCCGAACCGACACCCCTCGGCTTGCCAGATCGGCAGGATTTTGTTCGGACCTGACATGGTGCCACGTCCCTTCAATTGGACTCTGGGCAATTTTCGCTACTCGATTTGCCACGAAAGTCGTCCAGGAACATGGAGGCTTTCGTAGCCATGCCAAAACAATGGTAGAATCAGTCCAGAATGAAAAATTGGAGCCTTCTGGAAGAGAAGGAAGGAGCGCCGCGCATAGATCTACAAGCAGCACGGCACCGCACAGCTCTAAACGTGGCAAAGATACTGTCTTGATGGGAGCAACTCGTGTCTTTGCAGCGAGAAGATGAGTGGATATAGTGTCGTTTTGTTCGACACGAACGTATATTGCCGCTCCATATGCGCTCTGGGAAGCATCACAGAATCCGTGATACTGAATACGCGCCTTAGGATGGAAGTGTACCCATCTAGGGATACGAATGTCGCGGAGAAGATCACGATCTTCTTGGAACTCACGCCATTTCTTTTCGAGACTGCTAGGTAGAGGTTGGTCCCAGCCAAGCTCTTGAAGCCAGATCTCCTGCATGAAAATCTTAGCGCGCACGACATAAGGAGCAAGCCATCCTGCTGGATCAAACAGTTTGGCAATTTGCGATAGAACCTCGCGTTTAGAAAGGGACGGAGTCTTGGAGTCTAACTCGTATGGCACGAAGAAGAACTCATCAGTGTCGGCTTGCCACCGGACACCGAGGGTTTTGGCGACGCTGGCTTCTTCTAAGTCGAGAAAGTCAGTGTGGAGCTTGTGATCCTTTGGAATATCACTGAGGACCTCTTTATGGTTGGAGGTCCACTTCCTCAGAGGGAACCCTGCTGAAGCTAGACCTTCCCGAAGTTCACGTATTGCCACAATGGCCTCCTTTATAGTGTGTGCGCCAGCCAGGACATCGTCAACATACATATGTCCCTTCAGGATCTGACTCGCGATGGGATATTGCGAGCGGATATCTTCGGAAAGAAGTTGCAAAACCCTGATGGCTAGGAAAGGGGCACAGTTAATGCCAAACGTTACTGTTTGCAGCTCATAGTCGCAGATCTGTTCCTCCCTGTTACGAAATAGAATCCGCTGAAACCGAGTGTGGTGCGGATGAACAAGAATTTGCCGATACATTTTAGTTATGTCGGCATTGAATACGTAGCGGAAGAAACGCCATTTAATAATCTGAATCGTGAGGTCAGATTGGAGAACTGGTCCTGGATGCAGGACGTCGTTAAGACTCTGTCCATTGGATGATGGGCTGGAGGCGTTAAATACAACGCGTAGCTTTGTGGTTGTGCTATCAGGCTTCAACACTGCGTGATGCGGTAAGTAAAAGTTGTCGCTATCATTACTTGGAGGGACCTCTCGCATGTGGCCTAAGTCCAAATACTCCTGTAATACGGAATCGTATTGGAGTTTCAATTCAGGGTTTTTTTTGAACCTATTCTCGCTTCGGAGAAATTGAGACAGCGCTATGGACCTGGAATGTCCCAAACTTATGGTGTCAGGAGTTTTGAATGGGAGAGTCACAACATACCTCCCCTCATTATTCCTGGTTGTCGTGTGAACAAAATTGCACTCGCAGTCGGAATCTGACTTCTTTACCATCTTCGATGGTAGATCTTCCACCTCCCAAAACCTTGTTAAAAGGTTTTCGAGTTTTTGGTTTTGGCTGACCGAGATGCGTGTGGTAAACGCCGAAATAACTGTGGAATTGGATGGACTTTTCACAGGACCTGAAAGAATCCACCCGAAAATGGTCTCTTGACCAAGAAGTGACCCACAAATATTGGATCTGGAGCCGCCTAACAGAATAGCTGGGAGGATGTCTGCGCCAATAAGCACGTCGATCTGCGAACTCCGGTAAAAGGAGGGATCAGCCAAAGGTAAATCAGGAATTTGATTTACGAAATTGGACGGAATCGGATACGATGGAAGATTGCCCGCCAGATGAGGCAAGACGAAGGCTGAAGCTTCAATCTTGATGCGAGGTTTCGATGGAGAGCCAATATCGAAGTGACATAACTTCTCAGGCCTTGCAGCTACGGCTTGATTTAGGCCTGCTACTTGTGCATGGACATTTTGGAAAAATGGTTTCACAATGTTGAACATGCGTTCGGAAATAAAGGTCGCCTCAGATCCTGAATCGATCAAAGCACGAGCCTTAAAGCATGTACCACGATGGCAGATATTTATCACTGCGGTTCCTAATAGAACATTCTGCGAATTGGATGTGAAATAATTTTGAACATTTGAGGAACTAGTGGACTGTATATTGTGATGTGAATTTGCTGGAGTGGCAGGATTTGCCGAACTTGAAGGAGCCGCAGGAATTTGCGGATTGACGCCATGATGCAGCAGAGTGTTGTGACGCCCTTTGCAAGTGAAACAATTATGGATACTTGTGCATTGCGCAACCTGATGTTGGCGTGCAAAACAATTAAGGCAGAGTTTCTGCTGTTTGATGTATGTACAGCGATCTGGGACGGACATTTGTAAAAAATGCGGACATAGACGGATCGGGTGATTTTCCTTGGAACATAGTTTGCAAGACTGTGGTTTGATATTCACCTTGTTCTCGAAGGATTGGATTCTTTTCGGAGGCACAGTATCCTTTTTGGACTTCTGGAAGGTCTGTGCTGTAGAACTTGGCTTTATATCCTCTATCGCTTCGAGAGTTCGATACCTTTCTTGAAGGAAGGAGTCCAGCTCAGCTCCAGGAAACGATGTCTGTTTTCCCGTGAAGAGATTGCTCCCATAAGGATAGAGTGAGTTTTGGGAGTTTGGAGGAGCACAAAAATACCAACAGGCAATCCCAATTCTCCGTTTTGACCTTGGAGATTTCCAGCGCGGTTAAGCAACTCTGGATAGTGCTCTGCAGGTTCTTGATCGCTGCACCCGACTCATGAGGAATATTTGGAAGATCGAAAAGGACTTTCAGTTGGCTATTGACAAGTAAACGTTTATTTTCAAACCGTTGTGTCAAATTTGACCAAGCTGAAACGAAGCCATCATTCGTGAGTGGGGACTTGGAGACGATATCGTGAGCCTCGCCACTCGTTTTTGAGTTGAGATGGAACAGTTTCTCAACATCCGTCAGCCTTGAATTATTTATATAAATGGCTGTGAAAAGGTCCCGGAAGGTGGGCCAGCGCAAGTATTCGCCACTGAAAATCCCAGTGTCGCAAGGGGGCAAGCGGCACCCGGAAGAAACGACAGTTGGAGCTGCCTGCTGTGCTCTAGGAGTTGTAGCCTCGATTTGCTCACTCAGCTGAGCAGCACAGCTTTCGTAGACAGAATAACAATAGTCATACTTGGACTGTATGACTGACATTGTCTCATCTGTCTCTTCTCCAGCAAGGATAGAAGAACAGGTTTCGTATTCCTGCTCAACCTTTTCCCACAGAGTCCGTACTTGGTCAAGACGAATTTTGCACGTCTGCCGAGAAGGGGGAACAGCGCCAGCGCTTCCGCTCGGCGTGTTAAACCGCGCCTCAAATTGGCTGACCCGATCGGTGACAGCAATGAATTTCACGAGGGCTGCACTGGCTTTGGATTGGGCCATTTTGGTGACGGATCTTGTAGTGACTGGAGTAAAGACGGACGATGCTGAGACAACGGACTTGGTGGAATTTACCGAGAGCGTGGAGTCGCTTTGCGCTTTGGATGGCGGACGACTGATGGTAATTGACGGACTGGATCGCTGAATCAATCTGCTCGACGAAGATGCAGATGACTCACTTTTCGGCCTGACTCTTGTGAAGGCTTTCGCTGATGGAACGGACAAACTTGGCTTGGTCTTATCGCTTTTCCCAATAGGCATAATAAAAACTCCCTTAGGAGCCAAACGCCCAATAGATCAGACGGAAGGAGTACAAACAAAACGTAAAGGACACGTTAGTTGCTCCTTCTCAATTAATTAAAAAAGGACTTATGTAGATAGTGTTTATATGTAAAAATAAACAACTTGGATATGTAAATTGTGTTTATTGTGTGTTATATTCTCTTTTATTTATTTGAAAATATTTTTAAATTGTTGTGTATGTGGAAATATATGTGTGTGGCTGTATGTAAAAAGCGTATGTATGTATATTTGCTTTTATTTATTGGAAAAAATAATACTTTAAACTTGTTGTCTATGTGGAAATAGATGTGTGTGGATATATGTAAAAATGCACTTGCAAAAAAACAAACGGACAAAATGAAAGGTCGTTGGCTGCTGGGATAGCAGCTGAAGTGTATGTATATACGGTGTATGTATGTATTTTAAGCGGTGGTTGCCGGGTTGTAACGGAATGGAGCCCTTTTGGCGGGAGAACGAACGGAGCCGGCAAACACGCAAATAACACAAGCACACACGTATATCCACACAATAGACCTGTTACTTATCTGGTATGTATAGCGCCGATGCAACTATAATGTTCCAACGATGGACGTCTGGAGGAGCCAATATATATATTATCCGGCTCGAAGGACCAAATGTCGGGGTAGGGCGCTGCTGTGGTGTTGAGGCAGGTCTCTTTATTAAAAGAAAAAAACGCGCGGTTTTTTACTGAGCACCGAAAACACAAAACACACGATTTTTCGATTTCACGTCAGCGTTTATTCACTAGCTGAATTCAACTTAAGATTAGCTTAAAATCGAGATGACAATTCCATTTTTTGTTTCTAGGGATGGTACTTATAAAAATATTTCGATAACTTAAAAATAAATACTGACATCATTAAGGAAAAAAGTACTATAAACTATTCGACCTGAACATATAATATAAAAGATAGTTTCAATAATTATTATCGAAGGAATAGACGCTTCATTGCTAAAACTAATAATAAGGAATTTAATGCTAGTAATTTAGCCTATAAAAACAATATAAAATGTAATAACCATAATCAAAACTACCTGAAATAATTTATGATGAAAATGAAAATACAAATACAATAGAAACGGGAAATGAATCTATCAATGTTAGTAGAATTAAGTGATTCAGACGATCAGTATTTTACTGCATCTAGTTCAGATACTGATACTGAAAATCCAAACGTATACTATCAAACAAGAAGTGGTCGATCAGTGCGACCACCTCAGCGTTTTAGTGGAATAGACTTGTCCACCCGCTAATTAATTTTAATTAATATAATTTTATAAAAAAAAAAAAGCATGTAAGGAGTCAGTTAAGTAAAGCAAGGCGGTTGATCATCAACCACAAACGTGTACGGATGCCCTTAAATAAATATATTGTTAATTTAAAAACCATCGTTTTATTAATGAGCACCCGCTCATTACAAGTATTTAGGTGTTCATTTAAATAAAAAAAAAATATTATTTTTCTTTATTATATTTATGTAATGGATTTATTTTTTGTTCATTACACTATTTACACCAGAGTCACTGATTAACTAACTGACAGAATTATTCTTATGGACCAGGAAACCTTAAAGTTCTATAGAGCTTTACATCTTTGTTTATCAGTAACTTAGAGTTCTAATGCAACCGCTGACGTGTGAAGACGTAATTTGATCGAGGCCCGTAAAAAATCGGTTGATTAGTGAAGTGATTGCTTAATAATATAAAATAAATATATAATCCGAAAGCGAATGAGACGCTCTGTGTGATGCAAGATCGCTCAAACATATATTGTGATTTATTTATTTTAATTTTATTTAAATAAAAACAATAATTAAATAATAAAACTATGAGCCAGAACGACACTCGCGCTTAGGTTCAGCGGGAGCAAGACGATCGCTGGCTCTCAATTCAACGAAACAACGCGTACTTTTCCTATGTGTTCGCGACAACTGCAAACCGCGACAACGTGCGGTCAATAACCCATAGCCCGACGAACCGTTGTTTACCAACAAATCAAGAAAGAGCCTCTTCGTCCTCTTCCGCACTTCTAGTTCCGACACAAACCCCGCTACCTCCAACAACAACAGCGGCATCAATATCCACAGCCCGCTCAATTTCATCGTTGGCTGAACCCGCTCACGCTCTCACTGAGTCAGGGAAAACAAATGTACAAGGACCAAACGGTAATGCTACACTGGAAGCAAAACAAAACGCAAATAATAAAGTTGAGGCGACCTTGCAGACTGGAATGGACCGCTACATTACAATCAAGAGAAATCTTAGACCTAAAAATTCCGAAACAGGAAACAAGCCGAAAAATATACGCAACAATACCACCTTGAGCAATAATTTAGCGCTCGCAAATACCAACAGATTCGCTTTGCTGGCAGATACCACTGAGGAAGTGCCACCGGAACCCGTCGATAATGAACCGAAGAAAATAAAACCTCCCCCAATTTATATCCGTAAGAAGAGCACAAGCGGTCTGGTAAATACTCTGCTTGACCTTATTGGAAAAGATAGCTTTCATAGAATTCTCCTTGTAAGATACTATTAATGAAATCAAACTTCAAACAAAAACGGAAGCCAACTACAGAAAGGTCACAAACTACCTTACTGAAAATAAAAAATACTAACGCTACAGTCAGGTGCTGACTGTATAAGACCATGGATTATCATATTATACCGTAATAAAAATTTTAACGGTATGGAATCGCCGCCCGAATATTATTAGAATAAAATAAATAAAAAAAAATAAAATAAAATAATAAATAATTAATAAATAAAAATTCGCACCCGCCTCAACCGGGAGTTGAACCCGCGCATTCTCTCACAGCCGTCCGCCTCTCTAACCACTCGGCCATTGCCTCACTGCTTGGCCTATCGACAAAGCTGCATTGTCAACCAATTTTGTTAACATACAATGCAAATTAAAAGTTTAAAATGCTGTGTGTCTGACGCGGTATGGAATCGCCGTCCGAATATTATTAGAATAAAATAAATAAAAAAATAAAATAAAATAATAAATAATTAATAAATAAAAATTCGCACCCGCCTCAACCGGGAGTTGAACCCGCGCATTCTCTCACAGCCGTCCGCCTCTCTAACCACTCGGCCATTGCCTCACTCCTTGGCCTATCGGCAAAGCTGCATTGTCAACCAATTTTGTTACCATACAATGCAAATAAAAAGTTTAAAATGCTGTGTGTCTGACGCGGTATGGAATCGCCGTCCGAATATTATTAGAATAAAATAAATAAAAAAAATAAAATAAAATAATAAATAATTAATAAATAAAAATTCGCACCCGCCTCAACCGGGAGTTGAACCCGCGCATTCTCTCACAGCCGTCCGCCTCTCTAACCACTCGGCCATTGCCTCACTCCTTGGCCTATCGGCAAAGCTGCATTGTCAACCAATTTTGTTACCATACAATGCAAATAAAAAGTTTAAAATGCTGTATGTCTGACGCTAGATTTGAACTTCGGTATGCTTGCGTAAATTAGGTCTGCTTAAGTATAAATGTATGTTCAAAGTGAGTTTAATTCGTATCATATCTCACTTATTAATAGTCCGATTTAAATGAAATTTTCACATAACGCCCGTGGCCAAGTATTTGTCATGTAAGATATACAACTTTGGATGTTGAGCTAATATTGTAGTTTTTAAATAGTTATTACTGATTTACGGAGGCGGGAAGGGGCGTGTCCAAATTTTAAAAAAACTTTGAGACACTGCAATATATACGTATGTTGTCGCAAAATTTGATGACTCTAGCTCTTATACTTTCTGAGATCCAGGTGTTCATACAGACAGACAGACGGACAGACGGACAGACAGACATGGCTCAATCGACTCGGCTACTGATACTGATTCAGAATATATATAGTTTATGGGGTCGGAGATGCCTCCTTCTGCCTGTTACGCACAATTCCGTTCCGACAAACACAATAGTCCATGAATTTTTTTAAAATCCATGGCCTAAAAATGCTTCTACACCTATCAGCTTAAAAACAGCAAGGGCCTTCAAGTTTTATTGAAGGGCATTGAGTCTGATTTTACGCCGAAGAGAGAACTCAGTCGCTAAAGAAAAGGAATTTTGCGCCAAAAAGCGTGTTCAATATCAAAAACAGAAGCAGGCAGTCGCAACCACTCTTTAAGATTGAGCTTGAACCAGAGAAAAAAATGAGGGTCACCCAATTTATAAACTTCAGCTCCTTCTGCACCGTAAGATTACAGTAGAAGATCCGCATAAACGTAACGCTCCTGTGCAATGTATGAACTGCCAAGAATAAGGCCACACGAGGTCGTATTGCACACTTCGCCCAGTGTGCGTAGTCTGTGGAGATCTCCATGACTCCAAACACTAATAAAAAAAATGCAAGCTAGAAAAAGTGCTGTAACTCTGGGGGTAATAACACAGCAAACTACAGGGCTGTCCAATCTAAAAAGAGCTGAAAAGCCGTCTTCACAAAAGAATTTAACACGGCGCGGGCACATCTTGATGTGCCTTGGATTAGCTTCGCTGACCCCATCGGAATCAAATCCTGACGTACTCTTTTCGAAAGCAACAAGTTTCGCTCCCTGGCCTATACCCAGCACTAACAAGATAAGATTTGCTAACGTTTTAAAATCAGGTATGAAGCATCCAACCCACACAAAGTTGGATACACAACAAAACTATAGGCCATCTGAGCTGCAAGAAACAAAAACTGAAGCTATGATGCAAGCCTTACAACAGAGCATGATGGAGTTTATGACATTTATGCGTACCACCATTCAAGACATGATGCGTAATCAAAACCTTTTGATACAAATGTTTGTATCCCAACAATCTAAATCTCATCTTATAAACAAATACAATTTTCAAATGAGAGACTACCACTTCTATTGTACAAATCACCACGATGGTAAAGCACACGTTGTGACCGGCATACTTATAAGGAACCGTATGAAGCACCACTTTTACAAAGAGTTTGCTGAAAATCATCTTCAGGCCACATGTATCAACATACAGCTGGAGGACAACACTCACCTCAGACCAGCGACAGTGTACTTCCTACCCCGTTTCACAGTATTGGAAGTTCAATTCCTTGATTTCTTCCAAGCACTAGGACCACACTTCATTGCAGCAGGCGACTACAATCCTAAACATACTCACTGGGACTCGCGCCTTGTGAATCCAAAAAGAAAACAGCTCTACAAGACTATAATAAAAGCCACTAATAAACTCGACTATGTTTCTCCTGGGAGTCCTACATACTGGCCATCCGACCTCAATAAGCTACCTGACTTGATCGACTTTGCAGTTACGAAAATTATTTCTCACAGTCTGGTTAGAGCTGAATGTCTTCCAGATATAATTTACCTCCGCCGGTACGTAGAAAACGTAAAACCACCCAACAAATTGACTTCATATAAATCACACTGGCTCAGATATAAAAAAAATATATAAAAAAGCCACAGTCGCGCTGCACGCGACAGTGGGATAACCTTCGACCTACGTTGCTATGTATGTACACATACACATATGCACATGCATTTAAGTTATTGCCGAGAGATGGCGCTCGCGCGTTGCCTCCCTCCTGCCTTTATGCACATACTTTCTTAAATAACTTCTGTGTTTATTGTCCGATCGGATTGCAATTTCGAGAACACGTAGATATTTTAATGAGCTTAGTATATGTTAAAGTCAGAAAGTTGTATCTTTTATACAGCGCTTACAAATTAAGTTCAAAAATTAAATTATTGATTGGCGGGGGCGGTGGGCGTGCCACCTAACATTTGAAATAAACTTGATCAGCTTATAGTACACAGGAGTCTTCCTGGCAAATTTGGTAACTCTAGCTTTTATAATAGCTGAGATCTGTGCGTTCACACAGACAGACGGACAGACGAACAGACAGACAGACATGGCTCAATCGACTCGGCTTGTGATCCTGAGCAAGAATATATATACTTTATGGGGTCTCCGACGCCTCCTTCTGCCTATTACATACATTTGCACAAAGTTAGTATACCCTTTTTTGACCATTTTCATTGTCGAAGGGTATAAATATATAAGTTCGCACATTGAGCTATACCCAAAACTCAACACTGGATCTGATATTGAGAGCTGCACAAGTACCATTCTTACGGCAACAGCTCGTACACGAACGTTACACTTAATCCGAATAAGACTAACGTTCAAATCCAGCAACTCGTCCACGAAAAACGACGCTTACGTAGAGAATGGCAATCTTCCAGATCTCCATCTGCAAAACAAAAGCTAAAAATAGCTACACGGAAACTGGCCAACGCTCTGAAACAAGAGTAGGAACACGCTCAGCCCCGATACATAGAGCAACTTTCTCCAATAGGCACCAAACAAAAATAACTGTGAGAAGCCCACTTAACTCTTCGCCCACCGACTGAAACCGTTTTTCCGATAAGGAATCCCTCAGGCTGCTGGGCCCGTAGTGATGTAGATAGAGCCACCACATTTGCCGCTTACCTACAAAATGTATTTAAGCCAAACAAGGCTTCTAGCACTTTCACGCTACCGAACGGTAAATCCCACCAGCAACACACTTCAATTGTATTCCGTCCAAAAGAAATAACGAAAATTATTAAAGACAATCTCAGGCTGAAAAAAATACAATCGCTTCAGTCAGGTGCTGACTGTATAAGGCCATGGATTATCTTAATATACTGTAAAAAAGTTTGTAAATAACAGAATAGAATCGAATTTTCCACCGATTATCAAAAATAATCAGTACCTAGGGAACACCAAGGGGGGCTATTGCAAATGTAATGGGGCTAGTTATTCTTAAAAGTTAAATTTTGGTGACCTACGAGTCGACTTGAGATGTTCTGCGCAACTTAAATGTTCCCCAAATTAATTAATTTCTGCAATCTGCAGTCATAGATAGATTCTATCTGTCTAACTTATTTGTTTTCGGATATTTATAAAAACTCGCAATGAAAATTGCGCTTTATTTGGATTAATATTAAAAACTTGGCGGAGATAAATTTTAAACAGTGTTCGACGACACGCGCAATTTGAATTAACGAACAGAAGAACACAAAGTCAAAGCAGAAGCGAAGTGTCGCAACCATTAGACTGAGCGAGAGGGCAATAGGTATATGT
>JAEIFI010000599.1:0-37965 GCA_018901815.1 Zaprionus lachaisei | reverse complement strand
ATTGTTGGATTCGATTTTAGGAATTCATACTTCATACAGGGTACAAAATGCATTCAGAAAATGTTTTGGCAGAAATTATCGCTCAAGGTTGATCAACCAAAGCAAGGAGGATTCGGTAGCACTAATGTTGGCAATACTGCACGTCGTGCATTTAATAACTATAAGTTGTTTTCCGATATAACAGGCGTTGACATGCAGCTTATTTTTAATATGAGAACAATAATGATAAGTCTAACTTGTCAGTTGCCCCTAAACCTTGTAAAATATGAGCAACTTTACCATACAACTGCAGAAATAATAGTTGACAAATATCCATGGCTTCCAATGACAGCGACCGTCCACAAAATATTGGTGCACTCCAAGGAAATCTTGGAGCAAACAGTTCTTCCAGTCGGCTATTTTGGAGAAGAGGCAGCAGAATCAAGATATAAGATTTACAAATCAGACAGACTCCACCATGCAAGGAAGTATAATCGTATTTGTAGCTTCGCAGATGTCTTTCACAGAGCAATGGATACTTCGGACCCCATAATCTCATCTATCAACTTAAAGAGGCGCGTTCGAAAACATAAGCGACTATGTCTTCCACCCGAAGTGATTGTCTTTGCTCCCTGTGTTTTTATAATTCTTGCAATTTTATTTGCCTAAGTGGTGTAATTATTAGGTCAGTATTTTATTAGTCCTAACCTTGTAAGTACAACCGTAGAAGTAACAAACTAATACTTTTATTAGTCAATTCGTAAACTAATATTCCTAATTTTGCACTTGCGCGTCTTTGGCGTCAAGTTTTTGTTTCTGTTTTGATTAACATTCACCCGGTAACGAAATTATATTTCTCTCTGAGTAAGTTGTGTAGTGCTGTTGTTGTAAACGTCACAGCTGTTGTTGTTTTGTTTACTTCGTTGTGCTCGCTAGTTTTGCAGTTTTATTGTCGAACTTGCTTGCTTGCCTGTTTTCGACGGTGTAACTGTAACTGTTTCTTGCTCTCTCAAGAAATTTATTTCATTTACTCTGTTTTCTTTTTGCTCTTCGTTGTCTCCTAAATTTTAAAGGCATATTAATTTTCACACTCATGGTGTCGTGCTCAGCAGCAATTTGCTTATGTTCTTCTGATCCTTTTTAATTTTTGTCACTTAAACTGCTGTGGCCTAACTGTGCGGGTTAGGGACGCCGTCCATGCCAATACTGGTCTCAGATGGTCGTGTGAAACGTGTCGTGTGGCTGAATCCGATTTACGGAAAATCCATAAGAAAACCAAACTTGGGTTTTATAAGATACGCACAGCTTTCTCTAATCTCCAATCTGAATTTTTCGAGATGGAGGCCAAATTTAACGCCTTTTACGGTTCCTAGCAAACCACCGGATCCTTTAAGTGTTCCTTTAGATTCGGTCTCTACGAATTTAAAGCTCACCAACCTACCTTCCTCTCAGGCTTCTTCTCCCCCGATCTTCTAAGCCTACTCTCCCCTATACCTTCTTGGTCTTCTAACTGCACAAAAAAAAGACTAGCAGCAAGTTACCCAAACCTCTTGCTCCTCCTCTTGTGCCTACTCCCATTACGAGCAACGACAACAACATAAAGGGAAATGTTCCCGCAATAATGCCTGCTACGAAGGCACAGAGTATAAAACCTCTGACTGCGATTAAACCCAAAAAATTGGTGTTTATCTCTCGTTTGGCGCCGGACACTTCCATAGAAGATGTACAATCGTACATCCTAGCAAGGCTGCCTTTAAATTACTTTACAGTTGAAAAATTCAATTTCAAATTTAAGCGCGACATTTCTTCTTTCAAAATTAGTCTCCCAGCAGAACAGTTTAAAGACGTTTGCGCTACTTCCTTTTGGCCGCCTGACCTTATTGTTAAGGAGTTTACTCCTAAACAAAAAAGCCGTACTGCCGTTAATCTTCCCACGTTGGCCGTAACTTCGCCAAAAACTCAAAAAATTCAAAGTCTTCAAAAAACTGAACTTTTCATTTCTTCATGCCTCCGAAAATGTTAGGGGTCCTACAAAAAAACTTTCTTCTTTAATTCTATCCTATCAAAATGTTAGAGGTCTCTGTAGTAAAATCTCTAGTCTTTATCTTAATAGTCTTGCCTTTTCTTCCCAAATTATTGCTTTTACCGAAACCTGGTTAAAACCAGAGATTCTAAGCTCTGAAGTCTTTCCAGATAGGTATACACAATATAGGCTTGATCGACCTGACCTACGGGGTGGTGGAGTACTGATTGCAGTAGACTCCAACATTGAGTCGGACCTTTTACAACCGGAGTTTCAATTTAACATTGAACTTATTTGTGTAAAACTACACTTTCCCGGTTTTTTCATGTATATAACCTGCTCCTATATTCCGCCGTCATCGGAATTATCAGTCTACTTGCAACACTTGTCTGCAATTAAGACTATTTTTTTTAACCTGCTATCAGACAGAGATAACAGAGAAAACTCCCTGAACAGATTGCTTGATTTATGTTTCACCTTTGAACCTTCCAAGGTGATTGTAGACAGGGTACAACCCCTTTCCCTACAGGAAGATCCTTATCATCCTTCTTTCGAAGTGAATTTCGACTTCGGTATTAGTATTGTGGTTAAAAGTGAAAGAACGTGTAATCGCGTGCGCTGCTTTAAGAAAGCAGACTTTGAAACTATAAAATCTTTAATTTCACATTGTGATTGGTCTGATTTTTATGCATCAACTGATATGTCAGTTGCAACTAATATCTTTTATAACACCCTAAACTCTGTTTTTGATGTCTGTGTTCCGTTATCCTATCCGTTATGCTCAAGCAAACCACCTTGGTCTACAAAAGAGCTGTCTCGTTTTAAGATTAGCTTATTCAACAAATATAAGCAAAGAAATGCACCGCTTGTCTTCTCCCGCTACCTAACTGCTCCGGCAAATTTTACCGTGCCTAACGCGAAATGTTATAAAAACTATTTGACCAGATGTAGGTTTCAGTTTTTTCAGAATTCTAAAAAGGTTTATAGTTTTGTTAACATGTTAACGCTGAGGCTGACACAGATCAGGCTATGGCCGATATGTTTGCTAAGTTTTTTCTTCTTCTACGCCAAGCATTCATTCTTATCCATATAGTGTACCGAGTTCAAATGGCAGCTTCACACCGTTACTGAACGAAAGTTCACTTTTTAAGAATCTTAGCTTAGTTAAACCAGTCTTTTCACCAGGTCCCGATGGTATCCTTAGATATTGTGCACTGTGCACTGTGTACTTAGATATTGTGCCAATTCCTTATGTAAGCCATTGTTTAAATTATTTTCGCTATCCTTAGACACCACCTTCTTTCCTTCCATATGGAAGGAATCATTTATTATCCCTTTGCTCAAAAGGGCAGTAAGTCTGATGCAAGTAATTTTAGAGGTATCTTTAAATTATCGGCTATACCTAAATTCTTCGAGAATTTTATAACTCCTCACTTGCAACATTTTAGCAGATCCCCTTTTCAACACGGATTCGTAAAACGTCGTTCTACCACGACAAATTTGCTTGAGCTAACATCCTTTGTGGTAAAAGGATTTCAGAAAAATCTTCAAACCGATGTCATTTATACTAATTTTAGTAAGGCATTTGACTCAGTCAACCATTCTCTTCTTGCACATAAACTGAATCTTCTCGGTTTCTTACCAAAACTTCTTAGTTTGATTGTGAGCTATCATCAACGTCCTTCCAACGGTCATACTTAACTCCCGTACTCTCATGTATGCTGATGATGTCAAGCTCTGTTTTCAATTTAGAGACGACTCCTGTCATTTACGCCTTCAATCTGACTTAAATTATTTCTATTCTTGGTGTCGTGCAAATCTCCTTAATCTGAACAGCTCCAAATGCAAGCTGATGACATTCTCACGAGCCTGTCCAAAGTACTTATCTTACTCTCTTTGTGGTTGTACCTTGGAAAGAATTTCCCTGGTTGATGATCTAGGTGTCTGTTTGGACCGCAAACTCAAGTTTTGCGAACATATATCATCAATGGTTAATAAAGCTATGGGTGTGCTCGGCTTTATTAAGAAATGGTCTAAGGAGTTTTACGATCCTTACCTAACTAAGACTCTTCACCTCGCTTGTTCGTCCAATTCTAGAGTACGGATCATGTGTCTGGAGTCCTCAGTACACAGTTCACAAGGATCGCTTTGAATCCGTACAGAAAAACTTTTTAATTTTTGCTTTGCGAGGCCTTAACTGGGATGTAAATTCAAGACTTCCTTCCTATCCTAGTAGACTTTTGTTACTAAATCTGCCTTCTCTAGCCAATCGTAGATCTACAAGGGAACATAGATAGTAACGACTTGCTTAGTCGACTACACTTCTCTGTCCCTGATAGAATCACCCGTAATTATCTTCCTCTAAAACTTTCCAATTGTAGCTCGAATTATGCCCTGCATGAGCCTTTCAGGGTATTATGTTCGGACTATAATAAACTATATTACATTATCGCTAAAAACAATAATTCTGTATATTGCTTAAAAGTACAAATCCTTACCCACCTTTCTAGTAACTAGTTTAATATATACTTATCTTCTTTCTAGTAACAGTAGTACTTTTTAACTAACTGCATGTTTGAACATTCTAATCGCTATTTTGATTAGGTTTTGCTTACTAACACTAACTCTCCTGATCTGATTGGGTTTCTCTGGGTTTTCCCCAATCCTCTGCAACAAATGTTGGATCGGCTCTTTAATTTTTTTATCCCAATGTAAACTCAATTCAATTCATTTCTTTTTCTTTCTTTTCTAACAGTTAAGATTTTACTTTTAGCTTAAAATTATTAATTATAACTATTAATTGTTTTTTTTTCTTTACTTTTAAACAGTCGACTGACCTTAGTCCGACTATAGACTAATTAAATAAATAAATTTCCAAACGGATAACGTAAGTTATTGCCCATCCACTATCCTTCTCTTGGAAATCATCCATTCTTGGGATTATTTTCTCTGCATGCTCCTTATACAATTTTTGTAAATGAGAATTCACAGTGAAGACTTCCATTTTTGATTGGAAAGACTTCACTTCCGTGTATTCAATATCTTGTTTTGTCAGAACATATTCGGCGAAAAGCTCAAAGTTTACTTTTATCGAACTGTAAGCTTCAAGCACACCGAAGAGATGATGAAGAATTGCTTCGCCTGCTTCCTGCAGAAAATCTTTAGGTAATACCAAGCTTGCGGTACTATTGATGTACAGGTACTGAAGAATCCTTTCATTGAATAAATCAGTGTTTTTGTAAATCCTCTTTTCAACAGGTTCAATAGCACGTCTCTTGTGCTGCTCTGTCCGAGTATGATGTGATCAACTTATATTATTTTGTAGTCACATTGCAGAGCGCACAATGTTTCATATTATTCATTCCCCCTCGTTGACGTGCAGCGCAGGCTAATCTCAACTGCTCTCGTTCTCGTTGTTGCTGCTCCATAGCTGCAGCGATTTCATTCAAATCCTTTGTTGAATATATTCCGTTTAAAGCCATTTGTTGTTGTTGTTGTTGCTGATAAACTGCTTAACTGTTGTTGCTGTTGTTGTTATTGCTGTTTAGCTGTTTTTGTTGTTTAGCTGTTTAAATGTTTTTGTTGTTTAACTGTTTAGCTATTTGTATTGTTTAACTGCTGTTGTTATTGTTTAACTGTTTAACTGATGTTGTTGTTTAACTGTTTAGCTGTTGTTGTTTTTTTTTTTGTTCACTAATGCACTCTACTCGGTTTGAAGAATTTTTTGATACTAAAAAACTTGATTACCGATCACTTAACTATTATTTCAACAAACCATGTTAGAATATACTACGTCAAACCACCCTCGGTTCATGAAAAATAATTAGGATACAAGAATTGCATAAAATTGTGCTAACAGTTCTCACGCTGAATAGAAGGAGAAAAGGTTCCAACAAACATAGTAAACCGTTAGGGCAAAAGATTGCAGTATTTTGTTTACGCACTAACATATCATTGTGGTGATAACTGCTTACACATGATTAAACACGTGCTGACGATCAATTAGCACGTTTGAGGATACCCTTACCTTAATAATCGTTTTCATGGTCACGGTCATGGCTAGGGTCACAAAAGAGGGAATACACACATTAACATGTTGTGGTAGGGTGTCCCGGCCTGTCAAATTATACCCTCGTCAGCGATCCCCATGTGTTAAGATTCACATTAAGAGACCATGCGTCACATGCGTGTGTACACTGACGCATGCATTCACCCACACACCCTAACATGTGTGCATGTAAATACGATTATGCATGCTCATTTTCACAACCTCATGAATCACACGCCTGTATGCACTGAGGCGTGCATGCACCCACAAACCTTAACACGTGTGCATGTAAACATGATCATACATGCTCATTTTCATATACTCACCTGTAAACCGTTAACACTTCCCACTCTAATTTATCACCTACGCATATACATTACACCCAGTAATTACGTTAATTAGAACCCTTAATTTCCGAACCCTCGTCACGCACCTTTAATTTCATTCACCCACTCCACTTTTTGTCCCAGAAAAACTGATTAATTATTTTCTTCCATTTCTGTTATACGTTTATTTCGATGATCAAAAGCCTTAATTATTGTTTGCTCCTGTAACGCTTTCAATTCATTTACTTTCCCATCTACATACGCTTTTATTGTCAAGTCAAAATCATTTTTGGATAGCGAAGAATTTTTAACTCGTTGTTGCTGTACATTTATATGACCATCACTATCAAGATATACACCTGTTAGGTTTTCAAGTTCTCTTTTGAAAATTGAAGAAAATTGTCTATTATTCGAATAATGACCAAAGTTGTCAATAGACATATTGATATTAACTAAAATGTCTGGGTGACTACTGTATTTATTAGTATATTATTTCCTCTTCAGCAAGTCTTCTGTTATTGATAGAATTTCATTGGTATGATTGTTATTACCATCAGCTTGTGAAGCTATTAAAAGTTGTAATCGTTCAACTAATTCGTTAACGTTATTTCAATAGACATAATTTGGTTTGACCTGTTTTAACTTCATAAACATATTACCACCAACACCCCTTCCTTTCCTGGTTTGAATTGGTGTTGATACACCTACAGGTTTTAATATTGCTCTTGTTGTTGTTGGTGTTGACGATATCAAGGGTTTAATAATTTTTGTTCAATGCACGAGTTCCTTTAATTTGTTTTTTTGGATCGTAATCTCTTCTATGTACACTCGTTTCTTCTTCTCTCGTTGGATGGTTATGAAAAATTAGAGAGTATAAACCAAATGTGAGAGGCAATGTTCTTCTTCTTCTTCTTCATTTTCTTTTACTTCTTCATTATCACTATCTTCATTTTCTATATTTGATTGAGAATAGCAAATATCATTCTCACTATCTCTATATCATCGTGAACGTCATTATTATCATCATCAGTTTGTTGTAATCAGAGCAGAGAATTCGGAAAGGCTCATGAAGACTATAATTGTTATTGCAGAAATCAAGCAAAAGAGGTGCAAAATTTCTGGTTAATCTAGATGGGATAGAGAAGTTAATTTGATTAAGCAAGATCAGGAAATCGATATCAACTTAACAAGGAACATGACACCTAATATTAAGCGGCGGTTAGTAAGAGAAGTTAAATTTATTAGAAGTTGTAAAGTCGAGGTCCGCCCAATAGATGTACACTGTTTAATTTGGTTTAATTGACAATGGACTTGTGTCCATGTCGAACTTTATTTATATCGGGTTATATATTGGTGTGGAGCAGGGAAGGTCCCGCTCCATTAGATGTTAAGAATCGAGTGTGTCTTAAGTCTACATACAAAAGCTTTCTTAGCCTAAATCGAGGAGCAGCGCTGCCAGCGTAGCTTGCAGCGCCTTCGCGCTTATATGCATATCTTATGTATACATATATGTATTGTCGCGAAGCGACGACATCGGTGGAGGAAGAGTGCTATGTACATACATGGTAAGCGGTCAGCGCATAGCCAGCGTGAGAACTGCTGACTATGCACTTATGTTTGTTGGCCTTCAAGTGGATGCTCGTATTACACATACACTTGGGCAGACTATATATGTATTCATATTGCAACAAAGTGCTACAATGTAATTGTTGTTATGTTTTAATATATGTACATACCACATCTCCTTCCTTTTGAAAAATAACGTAATATAATGAAGTTATTTTCTAATTTTTGATTTTAATCTTATTATTATTATTTTTTTTTTTTTATATATATAATTTTGATTTTGAAGTTTTATATGCATTATTTATTTTTGTTGTATAGTTATTTTCTAATTTTTGAATAAAATAAGTGTAAAATGTAGTTTTTTTTTTTTTTATATTTTAAAATTGTTTCGTTTCTTATGGGTGGCCAACCCTACAAAATATATTAAGAATTGAAAATTTTTAACCTATCTTTATGAACTATCTGTTTCTTATTTTTATTTCCTATAATTGTAATGTTATTATTAGCTCCTAAATCTGAAACTAAATATGGTCCTAAATAATTATTGTCAAGCTTATGACCTGTCTCGTTCCTAAGTAATACCTTATCTCCTATTTTTAATTCAAAATTACTAACATTTCTATCATATTTAATTTTTCTATCGGCTTTTGCCTTTTCTAACATATTCCTAGCTCTTTTATAAGCTATCTCTAATCTAATCTTTACTTCTTTCGAATAGTCATCCATGTTATAAATGGGATCTATTCTGTCTATTTTGGTTAAATCTGTGAACTGTCTTGGTAATCTTCCAAATACTAGTTCATATGGACAATATTCATGAACTACTGATGGTGTTGTGTTGAAACAATAAGTAAAATATTGTATCCAAACATCCCAATCAGTTTTGTCAACAGAAATGTATGAGCGAACATACTCGTTAAATGTTCTATGACTTCGTTCTATTGTTCCTAAAGTCTGGTGATGGTGTGCTGTTGAAGTATGGTTTTTAATCTTCATATATTTGCACAGATCGTCCATGATTTGATTTTTGTATTCCGTTCCCATGTCCGTAATGATTGTTTTCATTGGACCGTACTTGAGAATAAAATGTTCAAATATAGCCTTAGCAACTGATTTTGCGCTTTTATTTGGTATGGGTACCGTTACCAAATATTTTGTTAAATCACAAATGATAGTGACAGCATACTCATTTCCATCTTCTGATCTTGGAAGTGGACCAATGGTATCTATCAGAACTATATCAAATGCTGTTGCTGGCGTTTCTGTTATTGTCATTGGCATTTTCGTATGTTTCAACGTTTTAGCCTGTTGGCATTTTAAACATGTTTTGACATATTTACTTATTGCCTTTGTCATTTGTGGCCAATAATAAAAGTTTTTTATTTTCTTCAGGGTTCTAGAAATTCCTGAATGGCCTCCTTCTGACGGGTCGTCATGATATTTAGACAGTATTGCTTCTATTTGAACCTTATCATCTTTATCTATCTTAGTCTACCTTGTTTAATAGCGCTATTTTCAAATTTTTTAATATTTTATTGCCCTTTTCTTTAAAATTCTTAATAGTGACAAACTCGAAGATTTGTTCACTTGGTGACAATTGCGTTTGATTGATATTATTTATTCTTGCTTCTTCATTAAGCCTTTGAAAAAACTGATCTAAATCGATTTTTTCATTAGAATAAAAATTAGTCATATCGAAACGTGTTATAATATTTTTGCCTCTTTTTAACAAACACTTATGCTTGTCTATTTTGAGAACAATATATTTCTTGGCATCAATGTTATTGATTACCTGATAGATATTGGGCATGTCTATTTTTTCTTTATTTATCTCTGGTTCTTGCAATTTTTCTCCTGCGCAGGAATTTTTCTGTCTTACTGAAGCTCTCGTTTCGACCTTCAGTATTTGTCTATTCATTTCTTTTAGCTCTCCGATAGTTATTCGGGAAAGAGCATCTGCTATATAATTATTTTTCTTTTTTTTTGGTTTTCAATTTAAAACTGAGCTTTTGCAGAATTATAGACATAGCAGTTATTTTAAAGGCACGCAGAAGAATTTGATCACAACAAATGTTAAAATGATAATCCTTAGGTGAACAAAAGTTATGAATTGAATCGAATATCGTATTATCATGTTTGATTATGAATGCAATTTTATGTTTTCATGTTTTTGATAGCTGGTCTACTACTTATAACTCATCCGTATGAATGTACAGGTTTCCTACCTAATTTTTCGTTTGGCTTTGCAGGCCGAGCTTCTCATCGGGCAGAAAAGGTTCCGCTCAATGTTACAATTGGTTTTTATAATTAGAAAAAAAAATATGCATCGTAGTGCAATCAAAAAAATTTTGCAACGCAGTGCTATCGAAACAAATTTTTCGCTCTTGGTGACGCTGTCGGCTCCCTCTTCTGCTGGGCGCAGCTTTGTAGCGCTGGCGGTGCCGGTGCTGGCTGCACAGGCTGTTAGTTGTTGTTGTTGCTGTTCATTGATCCACCGTTGCTGTAGTGTGCGGATAGCGCACCACAGTTCTCTTTTTTATTCTCCGGTGTCAGCTGGGCGTCGCCGGTGCTGGCACGCTGACACTCCCTCGCTGCTCTATTTCTCCGGGGGGGACACAGTGTTTGCAGGTATGTTCGCAAAACGCACTGTATAATGGTCCCTCGCAGTCTATTGGGCACCTTTTTTTCGAATACCGGCAGGCTGGCTTTCTGTGGGGGTGTTGACACTTTATCAGAGTTGGTAATTATTGGTATTATCGCTGAGTGAGTGGTGGTGTTGGGGATTTTCTTTTTAATAAAATTTGTTAAATGGTCTAGCTCAGTTTGTAATTTTTGAGCTGTCGACCATGCGGGCGCTGGAGTTTTGGTGAATAGTAGCCACTTTAAATGCGCTATTCTTTTTTTCACCTTATGGTTTACTCCGCCGCGTTTTTTAGGCCATGGATTTTAAAAAAATTCATGGACTATTGTGTTTGTCGGAACGGAATTGTGCGTAACAGGCAGAAGGAGGCTTCTCCGACCCCATAAACTATATATATTCTGAATCAGTATCAGTAGCCGAGTCGATTGAGCCATGTCTGTCTGTCCGTCTGTCCGTCTGTCCGTCTGTCCGTCTGTCTGTCTGTATGAACACCTGGATCTCAGAAAGTATAAGAGCTAGAGTCATCAAATTTTGCGACAACATACGTATATATTGCAGTGTCTCAAAGTTTTTTTAAAATTTGGACACGCCCCTTCCCGCCTCCGTAAATCAGTAATAACTATTTAAAAACTACAATATTAGCTCAACATCCAAAGTTGTATATCTTACATGACAAATACTTTGCCACGGGCGTTATGTGAAAATTTCATTTAAATCGGACTATTAATAAGTTAGATATGATACGAATTAAACTCACTTTGAACATACATTTATACTTAAGCAGACCTAATTTACGCAAGCATACCGAAGTTCAAATCTAGACACACATCATTTTAAACTTTTTATTTGCATTGTATGGTAACAAAATTGGTTGACAATGCAGCTTTGCCGATAGGCCAAGGAGTGAGGCAATGGCCGAGTGGTTAGAGAGGCGGACGGCTGTGAGAGAATGCGCGGGTTCAACTCCCGGTTGAGGCGGGTGCGAATTTTTATTTATTAATTATTTATTATTTTATTTTATTTTTTTTATTTATTTTATTCTAATAATATTCGGACGGCGATTCCATACCGCGTCAGACACACAGCATTTTAAACTTTTAATTTGCATTGTATGGTAACAAAATTGGTTGACAATGCAGCTTTGTCGATAGGCCAAGGAGAGAGGCAATGGCCGAGTGGTTAGAGAGGCGGACGGCTGTGAGAGAATGCGCGGGTTCAACTCCCGGTTGAGGCGGGTGCGAATTTTTATTTATTAATTATTTATTATTTTATTTTATTTTCTTTATTTATTTTATTCTAATAATATTCGGGCGGCGATTCCATACCGTTAAAATTTTTATTACGGTATAATATGATAATCCATGGCCTTATACAGTCAGCACCTGACTGTAGCGTTAGTATTTTTTTTCATTACACACACACACTCTACTCACTCAGTCTATTGGCCAAATTTTCCAGTTTCCACTAGTTTGTTATGGGCGGACCTCGGACTTCGAATCTGAAGTGTCCTGTCACGGTCGCCATGTAAAGTCGAGGTCCGCCCAATAGATGTACACTGTTTAATTTGGTTTAATTGACAATGGACTTGTGTCCATGTCGAACTTTATTTATATCGGGTTATATATTGGTGTGGAGCAGGGAAGGTCCCGCTCCATTAGATGTTAAGAATCGAGTGTGTCTTAAGTCTACATACAAAAGCTTTCTTAGCCTAAATCGAGGAGCAGCGCTGCCAACGTAGCTTGCAGCGCCTTCGCGCTTATATGCATATCTTATGTATACATATATGTATTGTCGCGAAGCGACGACATCGGTGGAGGAAGAGTGCTATGTACATACATGGTAAGCGGTCAGCGCATAGCCAGCGTGAGAACTGCTGACTATGCACTTATGTTTGTTGGCCTTCAAGTGGATGCTCGTATTACACATACACTTGGGCAGACTATATATGTATTCATATTGCAACAAAGTGCTACAATGTAATTGTTGTTATGTTTTAATATATGTACATACCACAAAGTAGTCTCTTAGAACAACTAATGTGTTGAATATTGTAGGGACAGTCAGATTTAAATTTTACTTTTTCCTTACTAGTAACAAGTTTTCTCTTAACTTGTTTAAAAATTTTAACGCTTGCGTTAAATGTATTCTAGTTAATCTATCCTTATTTATATTTAGTAATTGGCGTGCTTCATTAAAGCATTCTACCAATATTTATGCGTGCCTATTGAGAGTATTTTGTTGTATTTCTCTATTTTGGCTTACGCAGTAAGATTTATCGAAGGTTATTTTTATATGTTCTAGCTGGTTTTTTATATTTTGCCAGTCCATATAGCCTTATATTTGTAGTAGAACTTTGTAAATTGTTCTAATATTTATAGACTAACCAATTTGGTTGACTATCGAATTCTATTTCTTCAACTATTACCCCTTCGATCATCGCAAGAATTGTTGCCAGGTCCTTCCTTGAACAAACAAGGTGACCTTTTTAATTTAAAGATTGCCACGTAATGGACGAACAATAAATCGAAAAGAGACATTGGTTCTCGCGATATCAGGAATAATACTCTGCTCACGAAGTTTGGGTCTTGCTTTTCTAGCTTTCTAATTATATGCTGAATATGTTTACCCATTACTTACTGGGGATTCTCTTTAGAATCCTCATCACAGCTGTCATTGGTAGATATTGTTGAATGTTCCATTTGGTCATTCAAGAAGTTTTCAATTTCGTACCAACCGCTGTCATCTATCGAATCTAAACATTCGCCGATTATGTTAAAAATCGGATTCCTTTCTATATATATTTCGTATGTGTGGCTATTTTATATTTATTTATTCATATATCTTAAAATTTTTAACATTTTTCAAAATATTTATTCATATATTATTTATGTATTAATGTATTTTGTTTTTTATTTTATTTAGTCATTAGATATACTCTAAACACATTTATTTTATCATGCATAACTTTTGATTTTTTTTTAAAAGTTTTTTCTGTTTTTTTTGTTTCTTATATTTTATCTAGATCGTTGGCTCCTAGGTTTTTGTCTGGCCTTGTGAGCCAAACTCCTCATTGGGCAGATAGGTTTCCGCTCAATCTTACAATGGTTTTATAATTAAATGAAAAAATATGCATCGCAGTGCAATTAAAAAAATTATGCAACGCAGTGCAAAGTATAACAAAAAATTTTGCGCTCTTGGTAGCGCTGTCGGTACTTGTTGATGCTGCTGTGCTAACCTGTGTCAGCTGGGCTTCGCCGGTCTAGGCACGCTGATACTCCCTCGATGCTTTAGTGCGAATAGCGCACAGTTTCTTCTTTATTGATGTCGGCCTGTATCAGCTGGTCGTCGCCGGTATGGCACGCTGATACTCCATCGATGCTGTAGTGCGGATAGCGCACCACAGTTATTTGCTAATTATCGTTGGCCTGTGTCAACTGGTCGTCGCCGGTATGGCACGCTGACACTCCCTCGATGCTGTCTTCTTAGTTTTTGTTCTTGGATGAGCCGCTGGTACTGTCCGTGCGATGCCTGCACGTGTACTCACAGGCTGGGCTGTATAGTGGTCCCTCGCAGTCGTTAGGGCATTGTAGTTTCAGCTCCGGCAGGCTTTTGGGTTGAGGAGGTTGGATTTTATTATTACTTGAAATTGATTATATTTGATTCTCTGAGCGAGCGGGTGTGGTGGGGGTTTTGTTTTTATTTTCACTTAGGAATTTTACGTAGTGGTCTAGCTCAGCTTGTAGCTTTTGAGCTTTCGACCATTCGGGCGCTGGAGTTTTTGCATATAATAGCCACCTTAAGCGCGCTATTTATTTTTAGGCCATGGATTTTAAAAAAATTCATGGACTATTGTGTTTGTCGGAACGGAATTGTGCGTAACAGGCAGAAGGAGGCATCTCCGACCCCATAAACTATATATATTCTGAATCAGTATCAGTAGCCGAGTCGATTGAGCCATGTCTGTCTGTCCGTCTGTCCGTCTGTCTGTCTGTATGAACACCTGGATCTCAGAAAGTATAAGAGCTAGAGTCATCAAATTTTGCGACAACATACGTATATATTGCAGTGTCTCAAAGTTTTTTTAAAATTTGGACACGCCCCTTCCCCGCCTCCGTAAATCAGTAATAACTATTTAAAAACTACAATATTAGCTCAACAACCAAAGTTGTATATCTTACATGACAAATACTTTGCCACGGGCGTTATGTGAAAATTTCATTTAAATCGGACTATTAATAAGTGAGATATGATACGAATTAAACTCACTTTGAACATACATTTATACTTAAGCAGACCTAATTTACGCAAGCATACCGAAGTTCAAATCTAGACACACATCATTTTAAACTTTTTATTTGCATTGTATGGTAACAAAATTGGTTGACAATGCAGCTTTGCCGATAAGTCAAGGAGTGAGGCAATGGCCGAGTGGTTAGAGAGGCGGACGGCTGTGAGAGAATGCGCGGGTTCAACTCCCGGTTGAGGCGGGTGCGAATTTTTATTTATTAATTATTTATTATTTTTATTTTATTTTTTTTTTTATTTTATTCTAATAATATTCGGACGGCGATTCCATACCGCGTCAGACACACAGCATTTTAAACTTTTTATTTGCATTGTATGGTAACAAAATTGGTTGACAATGCAGCTTTGCCGATAAGCCAAGGAGTGAGGCAATGGCCGAGTGGTTAGAGAGGCGGACGGCTGTGAGAGAATGCGCGGGTTCAACTCCCGGTTGAGGCGGGTGCGAATTTTTATTTATTAATTATTTATTATTTTATTTTTATTTTTTCTATTTATTTTATTCTAATAATATTCGGGCGGCGATTCCATACCGTTAAAATTTTTATTACGGTATAATATGATAATCCATGGCCTTATACAGTCAGCACCTGACTGTAGCGTTAGTAATTTTTCTTGTTTGTTTTGTACTCCCCCCCTTCTTTTCCCCACCCCCCCCCCCTCTACTCCACTCACAGATTTTTCCTCCAAAGCCGGTGGTTTTGGTTTTTTACATTTATTTAATTGTTTTATATAGTTATTGCATACATGTTATATCTTCGCACTTTTTTTTTTTTTTTTTTTTTTTGTGTTATTTCAATTTCAATTTCATTTTCTCATTAATTAATTTAATTGTTTTATATAGTTCTTGATTTGCTTATACATTTGCATCCAGAGTTTCAACACTGCACAACACTTTACATTGATTGAGGCTCCTGCCTCACGGTCGCCATAGAGAGTTGGATAGTTGCTCCCATAAAAGACACTTGGGTTTTTAGTTGGCGGGGAATCTAGAAAACGAATCTCTAATTCTTTCCATCGGACATTGGAAGAAATTTTGAAACTGAAATATATTATTCCTTGTTCAGGGGCACTACGCTAAGTTGTCCAGGTATATTTGCCAACTCGTTAATAAACAAGTGAAAATCATACCTAGTGAAATTAGGGAAAAATACTGGGAGATAAAATTGGATACTTTATATTTTAAGTTATAGGAATTGTGTGCATCACCCTTGAATTTACCAATAAAATGACAATGATCTCTAACTCTTTGTTCTAACAGGGCACTTTGGGGACTTTGACCAGTTTTTTTACAATAATGTGTTTTTCACAAGTATTGAAATTTGCAGTATTTTGGTATTAATACATTGAAAATACATCAAACTGTTATGTTATAGCCCGGAAATGTTAACTTAACAGTGCACTGTTAACTTAACAGTGCACTGTTAATATAACAGCTCTTAATGTCAGCTGTTGCGAGCAAACGCAACGTGGCTGCATTGCGCGCAATATTGAGCTAAACTTTCAAAGTTCTTAATTTTCAAAAGAAAATCGCAAAATAATAAAATTTGAAATGGATAATCAATACAGGTTTTTACTATGTGCTGCTATTAATACTTTCTTTGTTTTGTGCGTGTTCTTTTAACAATTTGTACATTTAGCAAGTGGTGTTTACATGTAGTTTTTTGAAATAAATTTCAACTTTGAGAAGAGCTACAAAAAATTGTTCAAATTTGTTCAGTAATCGTTTATATACATGTGGTAGAGGGTTTAATTCTTAACTCAGGCTATATAGTCTCTATCTGCGTTTTTTGCGGGTTTTCAAGAAATTTAATTTTTTAGGGAGCAATATCTTGATTGCCAATGCGGCTCTGCTGGAAGTTTGGCGCAAGCAAATGTGTGCTCGTCAAAGGAAAAATGCTATTTACACTTTTATTAGTGGTCATTTGTCTGACAGCAATCTGGCATGAGCGATACTTAAAGGAAAAGTCAAGAATGTTTTCCGTCAATTTAATGCGAAAATGGCGAAAATGCAATCGTAAAATTATTGACTTTTCAATAGTGCATTCAAAGTGGTTAGAAGAACACTTAGTCGTAAAGGTACAAGGATATTATAAAAAGCAAATAAAGTCAACTTATTTTAAAAGTGCAAGTGGCCGAAGACAGCAAGCAGACGAATTTGCAAAGGCGCAGTATCACAATGAACGCCTTTTAGTTCAAGCTGCAATGCTAGCTGCACGGAAGCGCGGCTTGCTAGATCTTGCAGCCATATTAAAATTGCTTTTTTCGAATCCAGCTAAGGCCAAAAGCATAAGAAAATTAATAATAAAGCCCGTTGAACTGCCGGTGCGTTCTTCTACTGATGAAGCTTTGGCTATAATTCTCGATCAAGGCTTCACAAAAGAACAATATTGCGCTATTCGAGAAGAAGCAAGGTGCAGGAAAGCTGACATTTTTATTTTTATAAAGAAGTTGCGAAAAAACAAAGGATTGCCGACCAGCTAATATTAATATTACAGACACTGTAGGAAAAGTAGCTCTACAAGACCTTTTAGACCATACCATAGCTCGAATAGTGGCTTGCCAAAGAGAGGTTATTGAAGCGGCCCTGCATAATCAGCAAGCAGACTTCTTGTCAGCCGAATTAGTTTTAAGCTATGGCTTTGATGGTAGTACGGGACAAGCAAATTATAATCAGGCATTTACTGACAGCCAGTCATTTAATGCAGATTCAGCACTCTTTGCTACGACAGTTATGCCGCTCCGTCTTGTTGATTCATCCAATAACATACTATGGAATAATCGTACTCCGCAGAGTATACGATTCTGTCGACCCTAAAAAACTTGATTACCGATCACTTAACTATTATTGCAACAAACCATGTTAGAATATACTACGTCAAACCACCCTCGGTTCATGAAAAATAATTAGCATACAAGAATTGCATAAAATTGTGCTAACAGTTCTCACGCTGAATAGAAGGAGAAAAGGTTCCAACAAACATAGTAAACCGTTAGGGCAAAAGATTGCAGTATTTTGTTTACGCACTAACATATCATTGTGGTGATAACTGCTTACACATGATTAAACACGTGCTGACGATCAATTAGCACGCTTGAGGATACCCTTACCTTAATAATCGTTTTCATGGTCACGGTCATGGCTAGGGTCACAAAAGAGGCAATACACACATTAACATGTTGTGGTAGGGTGTCCCGACCTGTCAAATTTTACCCTCGTCAGCGATCCCCATGTGTTAAGATTCACATTAAGAGACCATGCGTCACATGCGTGAAAACACTGACGCATGCATTCACCCACACACCCTAACATGTGTGCATGTAAATACGATTATGCCTGCTCAGTTTCACATACTCACCTGCCAACCTCATGAGTCACACGCGTGTATGCACTGAGGCGTGCATGCACCCACAAACCTTAACACGTGTGCATGTAAACATGATCATACATGCTCATTTTCATATACTCACCTGTAAACCGTTAACTAACACTTCCCACTCTAATTTATCACCTACGCATATACATTACACCCAGTAATTATGTTAATTAGAACCCTTAATTTCCGAACCCTCGTCACGCACCTTTAATTTCATTCACCCACTCCACTTTTTGGAGTGGAAAAACTGGAAAAACTGATTAATTATTTTCTTCCATTTCTGTTATACGTTTATTTCGATGATCAAAAGCCTTAATTATTGTTTGCTCCTGTAACGCTTTCAATTCATTTACTTTCCCATCTACATACGCTTTTATTGTCAAGTCAAAATCATTTTTGGATAGCGAAGAATTTTTAACTCGTTGTTGCTGTACATTTATATGACCATCACTATCAAGATATACACCTGTTAGGTTTTCAAGTTCTCTTTTGAAAATTGAAGAAAATTGTCTATTATTCGAATAATGACCAAAGTTGTCAATAGACATATTGATATTAACTAAAATGTCTGGGTGACTACTGTATTTATTAGTATATTATTTCCTCTTCAGCAACTCTTCTGTTATTGATAGAATTTCATTGGTATGATTGTTATTACCAGCAGTTTGTGAAGCTATTAAAAGTTGTAATCGTTCAACTAATTCGTTAACGTTATTTCAATAGACATAATTTGGTTTGACCTGTTTTAACTTCATAAACATATTACCACCAACACCCCTTCCTTTCCTGGTTTGAATTGGTGTTGATACACCTACGGGTTTTAATATTACTCTTATTGTTGTTGGTGTTGACGATATCAAGGGTTTAATAATTTTCGTTCAATGCACGAGTTCCTTTAATTTGAGGTCCGCCCAATAGATGTACACTGTTTAATTTGGTTTAATTGACAATGGACTTGTGTCCATGTCGAACTTTATTTATATCGGGTTATATATTGGTGTGGAGCAGGGAAGGTCCCGCTCCATTAGATGTTAAGAATCGAGTGTATCTTAAGTCTACATACAAAAAGCTTTCTTAGCCTAAATCGAGGAGCAGCGCTGCCAGCGTAGCTTGCAGCGCCTTCGCGCTTATATGCATATCTTATGTATACATATATGTATTGTCGCGAAGCGACGACGTCGGTGGAGGAAGAGTGCTATGTACATACATGGTAAGCGGTCAGCGCATAGCCAGCGTGAGAACTGCTGACTATGCACTTATGTTTGTTGGCCTTCAAGTGGATGCTCGTATTACACATACACTTGGGCAGACTATATATGTATTCATATTGCAACAAAGTGCTACAATGTAATTGTTGTTATGTTTTAATATATGTACATACCACATCTCCTTCCTTTTGAAAAATAACGTAATATAATGAAGTTATTTTCTAATTTTTGATTTTAATCTTATTATTATTATTTTTTTTTTTTTATATATATAATTTTGATTTTGAAGTTTTATATGCATTATTTATTTTTGTTGTATAGTTATTTTCTAATTTTTGAATAAAATAAGTGTAAAATGTAGTTTTTTTTTTTTTTTTTTTTTTAAAAATTGTTTCGTTTCTTATGGGTGGCCAACCCTACAAAATATATTAAGAATTGAAAATTTTTAACCTATCTTTATGAACTATCTGTTTCTTATTTTTATTTCCTATAATTGTAATGTTATTATTAGCTCCTAAATCTGAAACTAAATATGGTCCTAAATAATTATTGTCAAGCTTATGACCTGTCTCGTTCCTAAGTAATACCTTATCTCCTATTTTTAATTCAAAATTACTAACATTTCTATCATATTTAATTTTTCTATCGGCTTTTGCCTTTTCTAACATATTCCTAGCTCTTTTATAAGCTATCTCTAATCTAATCTTTACTTCTTTCGAATAGTCATCCATGTTATAAATGGGATCTATTCTGTCTATTTTGGTTAAATCTGTGAACTGTCTTGGTAATCTTCCAAATACTAGTTCATATGGACAATATTCATGAACTACTGATGGTGTTGTGTTGAAACAATAAGTAAAATATTGTATCCAAACATCCCAATCAGTTTTGTCAACAGAAATGTATGAGCGAACATACTCGTTAAATGTTCTATGACTTCGTTCTATTGTTCCTAAAGTCTGGTGATGGTGTGCTGTTGAAGTATGGTTTTTAATCTTCATATATTTGCACAGATCGTCCATGATTTGATTTTTGTATTCCGTTCCCATGTCCGTAATGATTGTTTTCATTGGACCGTACTTGAGAATAAAATGTTCAAATATAGCCTTAGCAACTGATTTTGCGCTTTTATTTGGTATGGGTACCGTTACCAAATATTTTGTTAAATCACAAATGATAGTGACAGCATACTCATTTCCATCTTCTGATCTTGGAAGTGGACCAATGGTATCTATCAGAACTATATCAAATGCTGTTGCTGGCGTTTCTGTTATTGTCATTGGCATTTTCGTATGTTTCAACGTTTTAGCCTGTTGGCATTTTAAACATGTTTTGACATATTTACTTATTGCCTTTGTCATTTGTGGCCAATAATAAAAGTTTTTTATTTTCTTCAGGGTTCTAGAAATTCCTGAATGGCCTCCTTCTGACGGGTCGTCATGATATTTAGACAGTATTGCTTCTATTTGAACCTTATCATCTTTATCTATCTTAGTCACCTTGTTTAATAGCGCTATTTTCAAATTTTTTAATATTTTATTGCCCTTTTCTTTAAAATTCTTAATAGTGACAAACTCGAAGATTTGTTCACTTGGTGACAATTGCGTTTGATTGATATTATTTATTCTTGCTTCTTCATTAAGCCTTTGAAAAAACTGATCTAAATCGATTTTTTCATTAGAATAAAAATTAGTCATATCGAAACGTGTTATAATATTTTTGCCTCTTTTTAACAAACACTTATGTTTGTCTATTTTGAGAACAATATATTTCTTGGCATCAATGTTATTGATTACCTGATAGATATTGGGCATGTCTATTTTTTCTTTATTTATCTCTGGTTCTTGCAATTTTTCTCCTGCGCAGGAATTTTTCTGTCTTACTGAAGCTCTCGTTTCGACCTTCAGTATTTGTCTATTCATTTCTTTTAGCTCTCCGATAGTTATTCGGGAAAGAGCATCTGCTATATAATTATTTTTCTTTTTTTTTTGGTTTTCAATTTAAAACTGAGCTTTTGCAGAATTATAGACATAGCAGTTATTTTAAAGGCACGCAGAAGAATTTGATCACAACAAATGTTAAAATGATAATCCTTAGGTGAACAAAAGTTATGAATTGAATCGAATATCGTATTATCATGTTTGATTATGAATGCAATTTTATGTTTTCATGTTTTTGATAGCTGGTCTACTACTTATAACTCATCCGTATGAATGTACAGGTTTCCTACCTAATTTTTCGTTTGGCTTTGCAGGCCGAGCTTCTCATCGGGCAGAAAAGGTTCCGCTCAATGTTACAATTGGTTTTTATAATTAGAAAAAAAAAATATGCATCGTAGTGCAATCAAAAAAATTGTGCAACACAGTGCTATCGAAACAAATTTTTCCGCTCTTGGAAACGCTGTCGGCTCCCTCTTCTGCTGGGCGCAGCTTGTAGCGCTGGCGGTGCCGGTGCTGGCTGCACAGGCTGTTAGTTGTTGTTGTTGCTGTTCATTGATCCACCGTTGCTGTAGTGTGCGGATAGCGCACCACAGTTCTCTTTTTTTTCTCCGGTGTCAGCTGGGCGTCGCCGGTGCTGGCACGCTGACACTCCCTCGCTGCTCTATTTCTCCGGGGGGACACAGTGTTTGCAGGTATGTTCGCAAAACGCACTGTATAATGGTCCCTCGCAGTCTAGTGGGCACCTTTTTTCGAATACCGGCAGGCTGGCTTTCTGTGGTGGTGTTGACACTTTATCAGAGTTGGTAATTATTGGTATTATCGCTGAGTGAGTGGTGGTGTTGGGGATTTTCTTTTTAATAAAATTTGTTAAATGGTCTAGCTCAGTTTGTAATTTTTGAGCTGTCGACCATGCGGGCGCTGGAGTTTTGGTGAATAGTAGCCACTTTAAATGCGCTATTCTTTTTTTCACCTTATGGTTTACTCCGCCGCGTTTTTTTTCCATCACACACACACACTCTACTCACTCAGTCTTTTGGCCAAATTTTCCAGTTTCCACTAGTTTGTTATGGGCGGACCTCGGACTTCGAATCTGAAGTGTCCTGTCACGGTCGCCATGTAAAGTCGAGGTCCGCCCAATAGATGTACACTGTTTAATTTGGTTTAATTGACAATGGACTTGTGTCCATGTCGAACTTTATTTATATCGGGTTATATATTGGTGTGGAGCAGGGAAGGTCCCGCTCCATTAGATGTTAAGAATCGAGTGTATCTTAAGTCTACATACAAAAGCTTTCTTAGCCTAAATCGAGGAGCAGCGCTGCCAGCGTAGCTTGCAGCGCCTTCGCGCTTATATGCATATCTTATGTATACATATATGTATTGTCGCGAAGCGACGACGTCGGTGGAGGAAGAGTGCTATGTACATACATGGTAAGCGGTCAGCGCATAGCCAGCGTGAGAACTGCTGACTATGCACTTATGTTTGTTGGCCTTCAAGTGGATGCTCGTATTACACATACACTTGGGCAGACTATATATGTATTTATATTGCAACAAAGTGCTACAATGTAATTGTTGTTATGTTTTAATATATGCAAACCAAAATTATTTTAATAAAAAATTTTTTTTCCACGGGGGTTTTATGATAATTTTTTAAAAATAATATTATAAATAAGAAAATAAAAAAAAGAAATAAAATAAATAAAAAAAAAAATTATAAAAAAAATAAAAAATAACACGAAAAAAAAAGTTAAAAAAAAGGGTGAGAAAAAAAAAATGTTATAATTTTTTTTTTTTTTTTGGTGGGGAAAAAGTTTTTTTTCAAAATGGGGTTTGCGGATAGGCGGGGAGGGGAGGGTTGGGCGGGGGGGGTAGGGGGGGGGAGGGCTGTGAGAGAGTGCGTGGGTTCAACCCCCGGTTGAGGCGGGGCGAATTTTCATTTATTAATTATTTATTATTTATTTTATTTTTTTATTAATTTTATTCTAATAATATTCGGGGCGATTCCATACCGTTAAAATTATTATTACGGTATAATATGATAATCCATGGCCTTATACAGTCAGCACCTGACTGTAGCGTTAGTATTTTTATTTTTATTGTTATCATTAGTATTGTTTTGATTATTTTTATTTTGACTGTTTTGTGGCTTTGGATGATCGGACCAACGCTATCATAGCAACCCTCTTGTTGAGCGATTTGCTTCAACTTGCTTACAGTCGTTATGTCGAATCTAGCTAATTGCACAAAGTCTATCAGGGAGTTTTCTTGTTATCACATCTTTAACGGTGTTATTCATGCCGTTAGTATATATGTGGTTATTGAATGGGTTGTTTTCTAAATCTATCTTATTCGTTATTACAAAACATTTTTCTTCAAGTTCTTCTATAAACTTACGAATTGATCCAGTAAATGGTGTATTGTAGAGTGGTCTTAAAAGTTCTTCAAAAAGTGTCTGTGTTTTAAATTCTGAAATAAGGGCTTCCTTCAGATCATTCCATGTGTTAGCTGCGCTCAGTTGGGACACTCAGTTGGGACACTCACCTCCGATTTGCATCTCGATGGCACTGAATATGATGTGTCCTTGCCGGGCATCAGTTGTTGGGTATAGGTCACGGATAAACTCTATTCGTCTTATGAATGAGCTTAATTCCGATGTGATACCAGTGAATGTTGGTATTTGTCTTATATGTCCAAGGGCTTGGTTCAGATGGTTTTCAGACAGAATTTGTTGTAGTTGTGGTTGTTGTTGTGGTTGTTGTTGTTGCGCCATTGTAAAGTTTTTATTTTACTCGCTTAGCACGTGTGCTAGGGTTTAATTTTTTTATTTGTTTAAGGGTTGGGTTGGTTGATTGTTTGTTGGTTTTGACCTGGGACAACGATTGTCCTTTAGTGGTCTTCACTGCAGCACTTTATGTTAAAATTTAAAAAATTGTTCACTTCCAGTAACGGTCACACTTTCACAGTGGGCTACTAAGTTGGAGTGTTTCACTAAGCACTCAGTTTATTTGTTTTTCGCGGATTGTAGCCTTCCTGTAACTGTTAACTAGCTACGCAATCGAAGGTTTTATATCACACGCGGTTCTTTGGCGGATACTAATTAACAATTTAACTAATATCCTACATGCTGCGCCAATTACAAGTCCGTGGTTTAAATTTTTCAAAAAAATATATATTTATTAGTAAGGAAAGAAGAACTTAAGCGGTACGCGGAGACAATTCGTGTCTTACAATTGATTTCTATATATTTTTGAGTTTTTTAAATCGTTTTTTTATCTAAATTCTGTATTTTTCTTGATAGAGAATCCTGCATATATATATATATATTCTGCGGTTCTTCCAGTCGTATTATGTTTAGTTTTATGATTATAGATGTAAAGTATGGTTTCAAAACTAGTTAGTTTATTTTCTGGACCGGATTCGGTATTAATTATTCTTAGTTTTTCGTTAATAGTTTTATGAAATCTCTCAATATAAAAAATTCCATTTTTATTGGTTGTTATTTCTATTTTGACGCCTTCTATTTGTAACCAAAGTTGTAAAACTGCGCACATAAATGCTGAATCTTTATCTGCTTTGATTTGTATTGGCTTACCGATATTGGTAAGAACTGAGAGTATTGCTCGTTTGGCCATTAGCCAATTTCAGTTGAAGAGGCGAACTTTGGATATATATCGATGCAATATAGAAATTATCTATTATGAATTATATTAAAGTCCTTTACATTACATATAAATAAGTGCGCACAGAAATTGTAAAATATACCGGCTTATCGGCCGCCAACAAATTTTTGGGCAACACCACGCCAAAATTTTCTTGATATTGCGTCGCTGAGGACGGAGAAGAATGCCTAATCAGTGACAGGAAGAACGCAAGACCTCTGGACAAAACAAATTATGAATACGTGGGATGATCAGCGCAAGCCAATCACATTCTTATAAGGGTCGTTGTGCTGTAAAATAAAAAATAGCAAACATAACCTGCAGCAGTACCACGTACTGAGTCTTCCTGCCAAGCGGCGGCGTTGGCGCATCTTTGACATCGTCACCAAAGGAATCTTCCACGGTTTCATGGATATTCAAAACTAAATTTATATTATAATTTTCTGTGTATCTGTACAACTGAATGCACATGGTCAGCTGTAAACCAAAGCGTGCCTAACCTCACCGTTGTGGAGTGCCACGAGGGCTCTCTCGTTCACTGCCATGGAGCCGAAGTCTTCATCGACTTGGACGTTTCTTTTTCTCTTAATTTAATTTCCTTTTTAATTAGATTTAAAATATCTACTATATATGCTCTTAGTGTAGTATTTCCATTCGAATTTCGTAAGATTTCATTATTTTTATAAAATCTTTGGGTGTGGTATGTATGGCGCAATTAAACTGATATATGTATGTATATAACTAATTTTTTTGGGAAGTTCAAACAGCAACTCCAGAATCTTCAGGCCTGTCGACAAAGGAATGCATCAAAACTTCAAGTAAGCAAGTAAACAAACATTTGGAAATAGAGTGAGTTTACCTAATTGTATTTATATATATCAGTCACTCGTTTCTTTACGGTCCATAAATATATTTATGTGACGCGTCTGTCTCAATATCACAAGTCCCACCCCTTCTTGCTCTGGGAAAGGCGGACACAATTATAGTAGACAGAGAGTGGTATTGTGGCAGCACTAAACGCGTGGTCGTTACAGATTATATATGTAAAGTATGGTTTCAAAACTAGTTAATTTATTTTCTGGGTTGGATTCGGTATTAATTATTCTTAGTTTTTCGTTAATAGTTTTATGAAATCTCTCAATATCAGAAATTCCATTTTTACTGGTTATTATTTCTATTTTGACGCCTTCTTTTTGTAACCAAAGTTGTAAAGCTGCGCACATAAATGCTGAATCTTTATCTTCTTTGATTTCTATTGGCTTACCCATATTGGTAAAGACTGAGACTATTGCTCGTTTAGCTCAAGCCAATCTCTCGATTTAATTTCAGTTAAAGAGGCGAACATTGAATATATATCGATGCAAGATAGAAATCGTGTATTATTAATCATATAAAAGTCCATTACATATTTATCTCTTGGATTGAAAGCTTCAGAAGTTATTTCAAATATTAATTTTGTACTTTTATGCAAACTTCGCATTCGTTTATATTATTTTGAATCAATTTTTGATAGTCGACATAGTAAAAATTATCTTTGAAAATGCCAATGGTTTTTATAATACCAGGGTGTAAAGTTCTTTATGTTTTTGGCAATGTGCTTTATCGGAACAATCGCAGTTGATAGTTTACTCAGAAGTGAACTACTGCATTGGGACGTGTTTGCGTTTATATAGGCGAATTGGAAGTCGCCAAAGATAATAGTGTCTTTTATGAGAGTTAAGCTGTAAACTTTTTATTCTCTCAGGAAGAGAGAGGTTCCCATAAAAATAGGCTGTAATTTGATAATCCTGAGACAAGTGCATGAGCGAGCAGTGACTTGGGTAATAAAGTTTTATTATTTTAGTTGGTTTATTTTAAATATTTGTGCTAGCTATTATCGCCAAGTGATCGAATTTGAATTGGGGAGGAATTGTTTATCGTTAAGATTTCAAACAGTTGGGGAAGAGTTGTTTGCTATTGTTTTCAACTCAGAGTTTTGGTTTCCGATCTGTGGGAATAGTACTTTTGAAGTATGGGGTGACTTGAAACATGGCACTAGGCATATGTGTTTGTGAGCTTTAGAATAGTGTCTTTGTTATATTCTAATTTACAATTATGTTATGGGTAGTTGGGGAGTTTTAAGTGTGGGTGTTGAATGGATCAGCCAATCGGGTCTGTTACCAATTAGGTCCTCTGACGAGACACCTCTACTGGCAAGGTCGGCAGAGTTTTGCTCAAATATCACATGAAACCATTTGCTCGAACTAGTAAGCTGAGTTATCTTAGCTACTCTTAACACAATTGTGAAATCAGTCCAATAGTACTCATCTTAGCTTTTGACTGGGAGACGAGGGAGGAGTGTTGCTGATAACTCAGCTATCAGTAATGCAGCGCAAAATTCTAATCGAGGCAAGGAGATGGTCTTCACAAGGGCTACTCTGGTCTTGACTACAAGAAGATGGTTTGAAATGTTGTGTTGGGTTTCAACACGGATATAGATAGCTGCTCCGTAGTTCGCTGAGATGCGTCGCAGAAGCCATGGATTTGGAGCTTAGTTAAGGTGGTATATTGGATCTATCTTGGGATCCGAATCCTATGGAGGGATGAATAACTGGATAGGAAATCCTGCCAGCGTTGTTGAAGTTCGTGTGGCTTTTGTGCGCTTGCCAGCGTATACCTAGAGTCTTTGCTAAGCTCGAGGAAATCAGCATTTAGTAGATGGTCCTTGGGACCAAGCTAACACATCTTTGTGGTTGGAGGTCCACTTTCTTAAAGGAAAGCCAGCTGTCTCAAGAGCTTTGTGTAACTCTTCAATGGACACACAGTGACACAGTGGCGCACTTTTATGGAATGCGCACCAGCATTCGTCTAAATACATGTATTTGGATATGATGTCGCTGGCGAGAGGAAAATGTGTTCTAACATCCTGGGAGAGCTGTTGCACAACCCAAATGGCCAAGAATGGAGCACAGTTTACTCCGAAAGTGACTGTGTTGAGTTCATAATCACAAAGATCGCCATTTGGGTTCCTGATGATGATTCGTTAAAATGGGGTGTGACTCGTGTGGTCGAGTATCTGCCGTTACATTATTGTGATGTCGGCATTAAAAACAAAACTGAAAAAACGCCATTTCAAGATCTGCATAGTCAGATCGGATTGGAGAAGGGGTCCAACTACAACCCCCTGATCAGTCTTTGACCCGTCGGTATACCAGTGTATACCGTGAGGGTCACTGATGGGGTTGCCAGCATCCCAGTCCCTCCGGTCCGGGATGAGGGTTCTGAATTTTGCGCCAAAGAAGAGTTCCTTGGTCATAGAATCTGATCTAGAGCAGATCTCTAAGCCAGGAATGTCTTTGATAAGTCTAGCATGCCCCGATTCGGTAGCTAGAATCCCGGATTGAAGCTTGATTCTAAGAAGACTCATAGCGGTGACTTCTTGTATTTGAATGTGCAGTGGAGGAGGAGGTCGCCTAGCGGCCCGGTCGCCGGAGGTACCCTTGTGGGTGGGTTCCGCAATGCGCTGGTGATGGTCCTTGACGGGACAATGGGGCACCTGTTGCCAACCACCGGCCTCGGGCGCCCGTAGTGGGCTTGGGGGCAGTCACCACAATGACTGGGGTTTGGGGATTTCGGCTATCGGTGCCACTGTGGCTGCGGCACTGGTAGACACCAGCGGAGCGGCAGCCAATTGTGGTATGTACATATATTAAAACATAACAACAATTACATTGTAGCACTTTGTTGCAATATGAATACATATATAGTCTGCCAAGTGTATGTGTAATACGAGCATCCACTTGAAGGCCAACAAACATAAGTGCATAGTCAGCAGTTCTCACGCTGGCTATGCGCTGACCGCTTACCATGTATGTACATAGCACTCATCCTCCACCGATGTCGTCGCTTCGCGACAATACATATATGTATACATAAGATATGCATATAAGCGCGAAGGCGCTGCCAGCGTAGCTTGCTCCTCGATATAGGCTAAGAAAGCTTTTGTATGTAGACTTAAGATACACTCGATTCTTAACATCTAATGGAGCGGGACCTTCCCTGCTCCACACCAATATATAACCCGATATAAATAAAGTTCGACATGGACACAAGTCCATTGTCAATTAAACCAAATTAAACAGTGTACATCTATTGGGCGGACCTCGACATGGCGACCGTGACAGGACACTTCAGATTCGAAGTCCGAGGTCCGCCCATAACAAACTAGTGGAAACTGGAAAATTGGCCAAAAGACTGTGTGAGTAGACTGTGTGTGTGTGTGATGGGAAAAAAACGCGGCGGAGTAAACCATAAGGTGAAAAAAAGAATAGCGCATTTAAAGTGGCTACTATTCACCAAAACTCCAGCGCCCGCATGGTCGACAGCTCAAAAATTACAAACTGAGCTAGACCATTTAACAAATTTTATTAATGAAAAAATCCCCAACACCACCACTCACTCAGCGATAATACCAATAACCAACAATTCTGATAAAGTGTCAACACCACCACAGAAAGCCAGCCTGCCGGTATTCGAAAAAAGGTGCCCAATAGACTGCGAGGGACCATTATACAGTGCGTTTTGCGAACATACCTGCAAACACTATGCCCCCCGGAGAAATAGAGCAGCGAGGGAGTGTCAGCGTGCCTGCACCGGCGACGCCCAGCTGACACCGGAGAAAAAAAAGAGAACTGTGGTGCGATATCCGCACACTACAGCAACGGTGGATCAATGAACAGCAACAACAACAACTAACAGCCTGTGCAGCCAGCACCGGCACCGCCAGCGCTACAAGCTGCGCCCAGCAGAAGAGGGAGCCGACATCGTTTCCAAGAGCGGAAAAATTTGTTTCGATAGCACTGTGTTGCAAAATTTTTTTGATTGCACTACGATGCATATTTTTTTTCTAATTATAAAAACCAATTGTAACATTGAGCGGAACCTTTTCTGCCCGATGAGAAGCTCGGCCTGCAAAGCCAAACGAAAAATTAGGTAGGAAACCTGTACATTCATACGGATGAGTTATAAGTAGTATACCAGCTATCAAAAACATGAAAACATAAAATTGCATTCATAATCAAACATGATAATACGATATTCGATTCAATTCATAACTTTTGTTCACCTAAGGATTATCATTTTAACATTTGTTGTGATCAACTTCTTCTGCGTGCCTTTAAAATAACTGCTATGTCTATAATTCTGCAAAAGCTCAGTTTTAAATTGAAAACCAAAAAAAAAAAAAAAATAATTATATAGCAGATGCTCTTTCCCGAATAACTATCGGAGAGCTAAAAGAAATGAATAGACAAATACTGAAGGTCGAAACGAGAGCTTCAGTAAGACAGAAAAAATTCCTGCGCAGGAGAAAAATTGCAAGAACCAGAGATAAATAAAGAAAAAAAAAGACATGCCCAATATCTATCAGGTAATCAATAACATTGATGCCAAGAAATATATTGTTCTCAAAATAGACAAACATAAGTGTTTGTTAAAAAGAGGCAAAAATATTATAACACGTTTCGATATGACTAATTTTTATTCTAATGAAAAAATCGATTTAGATCAGTTTTTTCAAAGGCTTAATGAAGAAGCAAGAATAAATAATATCAATCAAACGCAATTGTCACCAAGTGAACAAATCTTCGAGTTTGTCACTATTAAGAATTTTAAAGAAAAGGGCAATAAAATATTAAAAAATTTGAAAATAGCGCTATTAAACAAGGTGACTAAGATAGATAAAGATGATAAGGTTCAAATAGAAGCAATACTGTCTAAATATCATGACGACCCGTCAGAAGGAGGCCATTCAGGAATTTCTAGAACCCTGAAGAAAATAAAAAACTTTTATTATTGGCCACAAATGACAAAGGCAATAAGTAAATATGTCAAAACATGTTTAAAATGCCAACAGGCTAAAACGTTGAAACATACGAAAATGCCAATGACAATAACAGAAACGCCAGCAACAGCATTTGATATAGTTCTGATAGATACCATTGGTCCACTTCCAAGATCAGAAGATGGAAATGAGTATGCTGTCACTATCATTTGTGATTTAACAAAATATTTGGTAACGGTACCCATACCAAATAAAAGCGCAAAATCAGTTGCTAAGGCTATATTTGAACATTTTATTCTCAAGTACGGTCCAATGAAAACAATCATTACGGACATGGGAACGGAATACAAAAATCAAATCATAGACGATCTGTGCAAATATATGAAGATTAAAAACCATACTTCAACAGCACACCATCACCAGACTTTAGGAACAATAGAACGAAGTCACAGAACATTTAACGAGTATGTTCGCTCATACATTTCTGTTGACAAAACTGATTGGGATGTTTGGATACAATATTTTACTTATTGTTTCAACACAACACCATCAGTAGTTCATGAATATTGTCCATATGAACTAGTATTTGGAAGATTACCAAGACAGTTCACAGATTTAACCAAAATAGACAGAATAGATCCCATTTATAACATGGATGACTATTCGAAAGAAGTAAAGATTAGATTAGAGATAGCTTATAAAAGAGCTAGGAATATGTTAGAAAAGGCAAAAGCCGATAGAAAAATTAAATATGATAGAAATGTTAGTAATTTTGAATTAAAAATAGGAGATAAGGTATTACTTAGGAACGAGACAGGTCATAAGCTTGACAATAATTATTTAGGACCATATTTAGTTTCAGATTTAGGAGCTAATAATAACATTACAATTATAGGAAATAAAAATAAGAAACAGATAGTTCATAAAGATAGGTTAAAAATTTTCAATTCTTAATATATTTTGTAGGGTTGGCCACCCATAAGAAACGAAACAATTTTAAAATATAAAAAAAAAAAAAACTACATTTTACATTTATTTTATTCAAAAATTAGAAAATAACTATACAACAAAAATAAATAATGCATATAAAACTTCAAAATCAAAACTATATATATATAAAAAAAAAAAAAAAAAAAAAAAAAATAATAATAAGATTAAAATCAAAAATAAGAAAATAACTTCATTATATTACGTTATTTTTCAAAAGGAAGGAGATGTGGTATGTACATATATTAAAACATAACAACAATTACATTGTAGCACTTTGTTGCAATATGAATACATATATAGTCTGCCCAAGTGTATGTGTAATACGAGCATCCACTTGAAGGCCAACAAACATAAGTGCATAGTCAGCAGTTCTCACGCTGGCTATGCGCTGACCGCTTACCATGTATGTACATAGCACTCTTCCTCCACCGATGTCGTCGCTTCGCGACAATACATATATGTATACATAAGATATGCATATAAGCGCGAAGGCGCTGCAAGCTACGCTGGCAGCGCTGCTCCTCGATTTAGGCTAAGAAAGCTTTTGTATGTAGACTTAAGATACACTCGATTCTTAACATCTAATGGAGCGGGACCTTCCCTGCTCCACACCAATATATAACCCGATATAAATAAAGTTCGACATGGACACAAGTCCATTGTCAATTAAACCAAATTAAACAGTGTACATCTATTGGGCGGACCTCGACTTTACAAAAAGCTTCAGTTTTTTAGCTGTAACATGGGAATAATCGGGGAGCCAATCTGGAAGTGGCACAACTTTTGTGGATTGGCTGAGATATCTTGATTTAAGCCAGCTACTTGAACTTTCACAGCTTGGTAGGAGGGTTTTCTGATGTTAAACATCCGTTCGGAGATGAACGTAGCCTCTGATCCTGGAGCGATCGGTGCACGTGCATTATATGTCATGCCCAATTGGCAAACATTTAGAGCAGAATTAACCTTCCTCGACCAGGTTTGGAATTAGCCTGTGGGCTTGTGCTAGGGCACGTCTTCTCTATCGCTTCTAATGTGCGACAGTGCTCTGAAAGGAAATCTGACATTTCCTTCCACGACGAAATTTCAGCCTTATTTTATACGGGGGGCTTAGACGAACATAGCAAGACTAGAAGGTATTCCCAGTTCTTTGTGGGCTGATATTGGAGTGGTCTAGAGCTGGAAATGTAGACCACTGTGAAGACATCTCGGAAAGTTGACCAATTTAGGTAGTCACCGCTGAAAACTTCAGTATCGAAGGGTGGTGACCTGTACCACTAAGCAATGAACAGCGTCAGAGCTGTTTGAGAATAAACGATCGACCTGGGCAGCTCGCTGTTCGGGGAGGGCATAGCGTCAAAACTGCTTCAGTCGGACATCGACTGCAGAACGATAACATGCATGCGCGCACTTCTTTGCGCTATACGATCGTTTCCATGTGTGCGTTTATGTATGCACAAGCTCACATGAATGTATGCAGCCAAATGCTTCAGCCAGCGCACTGGCAGCCTGAAGTCAATTTTGTGTTTCGGCGTCGAGAGCCTAGAGACTGATGCACAGGGCCATAGCAAGGGTAGAAAATTTAGATGACTTTATGTAATTTAATTATTTACCGAAAACTTGGGTGGCTGTAATTATGGCCGAAAACGAGAAAAGAACGTTCGTTTCAAAATATAATTGCGATTACTCCATTGCTTAGCCTAGCTTAACTACGGCGGCGAAATGGGGCGAATTCAAAACAAGAAAACAGAATTTTATTGCGCTCCCGCTCCGCCCTAAACTAATTTACACTAAATTTCATATTTTTTCTTTTTAATAAACTAACTTAATTTAACACCGGCCCCGTTAAAGGCCTGTAAGGGCCTACCACGGATTTTAAGTGTCGGGTACACTGGACCACAAAAGTCAACGCTACAAATGTCAAAGGGGCAGAGAGCACGGAGTCGGTCTGTGGGTAAATTCCCCATTATTTGAGTCAGAAGTCGCGGTTTGCATTTGAAACATCTAATGCACGAAAGAACTGTCTGACTGCAGACCTCCTGAGTGTTAAATATTCAAATACGCTCCCGAAGGATACTCACAACTGCTCGTGGGCCAACATGAAAATTGGTTTGATGCAAATGTCGGACATAGCACTGTACAAATTGAGAGCGTTTAGTCAATAACAATGGAAACTTGGCATCATACGATACAGGAGCATTTCCGTAGTCGCCCCTCAACTCTCAACAACGAGAACTTACACCAAGTTCCCTTGTCTTCGTCGAAAATTTGTGTTTTTATAATATCTTTCGGGATATGGGAAATTAAAAGAATTTCATTTGTGTCAGTTTTTAACCAAGTTGAAGTTTTAATATTTAGAACTTTTTCGGAGTTTATATTTGTTAAATAGTCATGTTTTAATAATTTGGGGTTAAATATGCCAAGTCTCGTCAGCTGCATTCCTAGTTCAATATCTTCTATATACAAAATATTTGTCGCTTATATTTTCCATTAGGATATTTTTGTTGCTATAGGTATACGGTACTATTGTGAAAATTTGTGTTTTTATAATATCTTTCGGGATATGGGAAATTAAAAGAATTTCATTTGTGTCAGTTTTTAACCAAGTTGAAGTTTTAATATTTAGAACTTTTTCGGAGTTTATATTTGTTAAATAGTCATGTTTTAATAATTTGGGGTTAAATATGCCAAGTCTCGTCAGCTGCATTCCTAGTTCAATATCTTCTATATACTCTGTAAACTGTTGTAAGTTGAATAGTAAAATGTTAAGACTCTGGTCTCCTTCATGTATTGTGCTTAAAAATTTATTATTTCTATTCCTTTGTTTACTTCTTTTATTACTTCGTTGAGTTCGTTATTTTGTACGGTATTTTCTAACAAATTCTGAATTTTTTGCTCTAACTCTTCCTTATCTGTTTGATCTAATGTTCCAAAAAAGGTATTTGTATGTTGTGCCCATAAAATTAACTAAGCCGCGTTTGCTGCGCTTCACTATTCTAATGCCATTCATTTCTCTTATTAATTTCTCTACTAAATATTGAACTTGGGATACATTTTCGTATTCTTGTGATAGTTTAATTATATTATTATACATTTGTTCTGTTTTTGTTATGTTCACAGTTAGGCAATGATATTCATAATTGATGGGTAAAACTTATTGAGCTGCGTTAGCAGTTTTGACCACTACGTGGAATGTTTACAATTGATCAGAGTAGGCTGATTTGTTATTGTCGCCGAATTTGAGACTGCGGATGTTTATGTCTAAGCAGGCTGGAATGGGTTCTGATGCAATACATAAATATTTAACTTATATGCTAAGTACAAGTGGCAAATTGATGTATGTACGTGTTATTGGTTGTGAGTGTGTATGTGTGGTCAAGTGGTGCACTATGGTACATATGTTACTATATATAAGTTATATATATATATCCATATATATTCACATATAATATATATTTTTTGTATCTACCGTGTTTTCAAATTAGTGAGATGGCACCGCCGAAAGCACACACACCAGCGAAGCCAAAAGAGGTGGGAACTCCTTTAGATGCCGCGTCTGCAGAGGGAGTCCAGTGATTCCTGCGTCTGGCTGCGGAGAAGCGTCTTCGGGCAGTATTGATCAACAAATATTGCCCGAAATGCATTGCCCATGAACACTCCAAGGGTTCATGTCGCAGTGGCGGCACTTGTCGAACATGCGGCGAGGGCCACCCCCACGCTTCTTCATCTTCCACTCACATCTCAACCCGAGAAGCAGACCACTACGCCATCCGTTCCGCCTCTTCCACCTCGGAGTCCCTGGCGACATCCCCTTCTGTGGCGATCAGCATGATGCCGACCCCCATAGAAAACCTGGACATGGACGGCAAAATTTTCGAGGTGCGTGTGCTGTTGGACGCGTGCAGTCCATACAGCCGATGCCCACCTCATTGGCACAGCTGTCTTCCGCCAAAAATGGGTTTTGCCGCGCGGTTAGGGCCCGGGCGTCGCCCTAATTCTGCACCATCACGATCTATCCGGTGTCTTTAAGTCGTGGTCCGCCCGCCTCCCGCCAGCGGCCTGCAAAAAAATCCCCGCCCCACATCTATTTGCAATAGTATTGCAAGGGGGAGGGATGTTTACGTCCAAACGTAGCCGCCGAGAAGTAGGCAGCATTTCGGCGTAAACAGAGCGAGAAGTCACCAAGGGCTCTCGCACTCTTTTATCCGGGATTATGCTAAGTTAGGCTTAAGCCTGAAAATAAAAAGTGAAGTGAATTGTCTCCTTATTATCGCATTGGTTGGCCCTCCTCCCCACAGGGGTGAGGGGGAAAAAATGGAAACAAAACTTTGCGCTGGGGCGCGCCCCCTCCATTCCTACGGTCGGAAGTGCGGCTACACTCTCCACGTGGGGGCGGCTGGAAGCAGGCCCCTAGGTACGGTCATGTCTCTGCTAGGGGGGTGCTCTATTTTTGGACGGGCGAAGATCGTGAATCTATAAATCACCCCAATCCAAGGCGGAACAGCATACGCTTCCTTCCCGCCTACTCGTAGGACCAAATTATATGGATCAATTCAAAAAAATAGACCGCTGCATATTCCTATGTATGGCTGTCGCGCTTCGCACTCGCCCGCCTCCCTTGTTAGCTGATACAAGCACTTGGTTTTCATACTTTCATACTTTCATAAATAATTTCTGTGTTTAATGTCCGAACGGATTGCAATTTAGAGAATACGTAGATATTTCATTCAGTTTAGTATATGTTAAAGTCAGAAATTTGTATCTTTTATACTGCGTGAAAAATTAGATTAGTTTATATAATTAAATTATTAACCAAAAACTTTGGGTGGCTGTAATTATGGCCGAAATCGAAAAAAAATACGTGCCTTCTTTTCAAAATACATTTTACGATTGCTCCATTGCTTAGCCTAGCTTAACTACGGCGGCGAAACGGGGGAAATCAAAAACAACGAAGGGAGAACTTTATTGCGCTCCCGCTCCGCCCTAAAGTAAATTACTCTAAACTTCAAATTTTTTCTTTTTTACTAAACTAACTTAATTTAACACCGGCCCCGTTGAAGGCCTGTAAGGCAACCGGTAATGGAGCCAGTTTATGAATGGTCAGTCTGAAAATTCTCCCCTTCGCTGGTCCTAAGGTCGACGGCCCTGACCATGCCGTCCTGCCCTGCGTCAGTTGCCACGATCCTGCCGAGGAGCCACTGTTGCGGAGGAAGATTGTCTTCTGCGACGACGACAAGAGTGCCCTCTTTGATGTTGGGCTGCTGCTCCTGCCATTTTCCGCGGATTTGAAGCCCCAGGACATATTCGCGGGACCATCGCTGCCAGAACAGTTGCCTGACTGACGAGACAAGTGGCCATCGCCGCAAGCAATTAAGACCCGTCTGGTCCGGCGTCCGGAGTGCTGGTGGGGCCAGTAGCGACCCGCCTGCCAGTAGGTGCCCTGGTGTTAGGGCTTCTCCATCGCTGGGGTCCTGGCTGATTGGTCCGAGTGGCCTCGAGTTCAGCACCGCCTCGACGCCGACGAGGACTGTTTGCAGCTCCTCCGCTGTTAGCTGCGCGCTGCCCACCGCTCGTAGGAGTAGGTGCTTTGCAGTTTTGACACCTGCTTCCCAGAGTCCTCCCATGTGTGGTTCTCGAGGCGGTATGAACACAAATTCGCATCCGCTTCTTGATGCGAACTCGCGAATCGCGTCCTCTTGCTCCTCGATCTTCCGTCGCAGATCGTCGAAGTGGCCACTTGCTCCGACGAAGTTCGTCGCGTTGTCGCAGTGCACGATCTGCGGACATCCTCGGCGACCAATAAAACCTTTGCAAACACTAACAAAAAGGAGTCAGGGGGAAAGATCGGAGACAACTTCTAAATGAACTCCTGGACGCAAAACATGCGCTATGTAGGACTTATAAGGGTCCTACCAAGAATTTTAAGTGTTGAGACACTGGACCACAAAAGTCAACGCCGCAAATGTCAAACGGTCGGAGAGCACGGAGTCGGTCTGCGGCAGTCGCGGTTGCATTTGAAACATCTAATGCACGAACGAACTATATGTCTGCAGACCTCCCTGAGCGTTAACAATCCAAATACGCT
>JAEIFI010000598.1:0-38270 GCA_018901815.1 Zaprionus lachaisei | reverse complement strand
AGAAGATAGAGCAAATGCATTCGCCGATCACCTTCAGAACGTATTCCAACCAAATTCTGCTAGCAACTCATTTGTTGTCGTACCTGCAGTAATTAAAATCTTGCCACCAATAAATCCAATAACATTTTCACATGTCAAAGTGAGATAGCATCTTTCATAAAAGATCTTAACCCCAAAAAATCACCTGGACAAGACTTGGTGACACCAAAAATGATCATAGAACTCCCACCGTGTGCGGTTCTGACCTTATGCAATCTCTTTAACTCTATTACGAAACTTGGATACTATCCCCAAAGGTGGAAAAAGGCGGTGATAATGATGATTCTCAAGCCAGGCAAAGACAACACGCAACCCTTATCCTACAGACCAATCAGTCTCCTATCGTGTCTCTCGAAACTGTTTGAAAAGGCATTTTTAAAACACCTAGCTCCCTACTTAAGAAGGCAAAACATACCATCGCATCAATTTGGTTTTCGCAAAAATCATGGAACGATCAAACAGGTCAATCGCAGCACAAACGAAATTCGAAAAACCTACCCACCATGTACCCTAAATAATACATTCATCCCACAATCAGACGTAGTAACATATCTCGGCGTTCACCTAGATAGGCGCCTAACCTGGCGGCGACATATAGAATCTAAAAGGACTCATATGAAGCTTAAAGCAGGCAATCTTCACTGGCTTATAAATTGCAACTCTCCGCTTACTCTGAAATACAAAGTACTTCTCTACAATACCGTGCTAAAACCCATCTGGAAATACATAGACATGCTGTGAACTATGGGGAAACGTGTCAAAAACCAACATTGAAATTATAGTAATAACTATCACTGGGGCACCATGGTACCTACGCAGCGAAAGCATACATAGAGACCTCAAAATAAATCTTGTCAACGAGGAAATCCAGATGAGAAAGAGTAAACATCAAGTAAAGCTCGCCGCACACGAAAAACCTCTCGCGAAGTCGCTCACGCGTGTATGTAGTCAGAGCAAATAAATAAAAAAGATGACAGATTCAGCTCTTGCCTGACTGCGAGAAATATTTTTGGTAACGACAAAGTCGATCAAGTCAGGCAGCTTATTGAGGTCCTCTGGCCGTTATGTAGGACTCACAAGAGAAAGATAGTCATGCTTATTAGTGGCTTTTATCACAGTCTTGTAGAGCTGTTTTCGTTTTGGTAGTGGCCTGCTGCAATGAAGTGTGATCGAATTTAAATTGGGGGATAATTGTTTATCGTTTAATTTTCAAACAATTGGGGGACAATTGTCGCGAAAAAAACAATTCGATAAGCAAAATAAAAAATAATAATAAATACTTCAATGTGCATTTTTTATCTAATTCTCTTTTTCCATATGCTTACATTTTTTACATATATATAATTACAATTCCATGGTTTAATGTTTTCAAAAAAATATATTTTTATTAGAACCAAAGAACTCAAGCTACGAACTGAACGCTTAGCAAATCCTTGGCTGAGTCTTATTTACTTCTATATTGAGCGTACATAAGGCTCTCTTTTATGTTTATGCACTCTCTTGAGTGGATTGCGCATGGGAACTGATCAGCCGAGAATTTGAGCTGCGTTAGCAGTTTGGACCCTCTCGAGGGAATGTTTACAATTGATCAGAGTACGCTGATTTGTTATTGTAGCCGAATTTGGGACTGCGGATGTTTATATCTAAGCAGGCTGGAATGGGTTCTGATGCAATACATAAATATTTGACTTATATGCTAAGTACAAGTGGCAAATTGATGTATGTACGTGATATTGGTTGTGAGTGTATTTTAGTGTGTATGTGTGGTCAAGTTGTGCACTATGGTACATATGTTACTTCCCCATCCTTAAAAAATTAGCCTGCCCTCAGGAAGATAAACTAGGATACATTATAGGGTTTAAATTATTATCAATTGCTATTACGTCATTGTTTATAATATTTGGTGTTTCTGTAGGAGTGGGAACTTGTTTTTTGAATATAATTATAATTTTCTTAGCTATACTCTTTTTATTTGTAGATAAAATATAATATTATTATTATAATTAATACAATTATTGACGTTATTAATATTGTTTGAAAAGTATTTTATTGACGTAGGCGTTTTGAAAAGTTGTAAAGTCTTGATCATTCTTAAAGTAAATGACAGTGTTTTATGTACCTCTTGTGAATTCTATTTGATTAGTATAGTATTTAATTGGTCTTTCTGTTATTGTTATGTAATTTTGATTGTCTTCGTGGCTATGTATGGTAACCGTTGTAGTAGGAGTTTCACCGAGAAAATGTTCTATCTTTACACGAGAAAGTGCATCTGCGACGTGGTTTTCTTTAGCTGGTACATATTTAACGTGGTAGTCAAACACATTTAGTCTGATTTTCCATCTGTGGAGTTTCATGTTTGGTTCTTTGATATTATCAAGCCAAACTAAGGGTCGATGGTCACATAGAATTTGAAATATTCGACCTAAAAGGAGCTGAAGTATTTAGTGGCCCAGACAATAGCTAAAAGTTCCTTTTCTATTGCCGAATAATTTAGTTCATGATCATTGACAGTACGACTAGCGTAACAAATAGGTTTGTGATCCTGTGACAGTACAGCACCTAGAGCAATATTGCTGGCATCTGTAGTTAGTGAGAATGGTTTCTCGAAATTGGGGTAAGTTAGAATTGGATCGGACATAATGAGAAATTTTAATTTCTCGAAAGCGGATATATAATTTATATCGTTGGAATTTATCTTTGCGCCTTTCTTTAAATTTAGGGTCTTTGGTTTCGCAATGTTTGCAAAGTTTCTGTAAAAACCGCAAAGTCCAAGAAACGACTGTTTGTTTAGGTGTTTTGAGAATCGCAAAATTTTTAAATGCGTTTATTTTTATTGGGTTAGGTTTTATACCTTCAGTTGTTATAATATATCCTAGAAATTCTGTTTCCTTTTTTAGAAATTCGCATTTGTGTAATTGCAATTTCAAGTTTGCTTCCTTTAATTTAGCAAATACTTTAGGCAGAGACATTAAATATTCCTCCAATGAAGTGGAAAATACTATAATATCATCAATGTAAACTAAACAATCTTTGTAGATAAGATCTTCTAACAGATTGTTTATGCAACGTTGAAATGTTGCAGGTGCATTTTTCAGACCAGCTCAAGTTCTTTATGAAGGAATGTTCTTCCATTGATAACTGTTTCTTTTCTAAAATAATCTATACAACCGTTGTTTTCCATTAATACTTTTCTTTCTAATACAATGTCATATAATGATGAAAATGAATATAGAATTTCTGAGAATGCTGAAAAATCTTATTGTCTGAAAGATTTACAAATTTATTTAGTTTTGAAAATATTTCATATTTCGGACAAATATTCATTTATCATGAATTAGTGTCGACTATGCATCGGTATCTGTTCAGGTCGAATAGTTTAGAGTACCTTTTCCTTAATGATGTCAGTATTTATTTTTAAGTTATCGAAATATTTTTATAAGTACCATCCCTAGAAACAAAAATGGAATTGTCATCTCGAATTAAGCTAATCTTTGAGTTGAACACAGCAAGTGAATAAAGGCTGACGTGAAATTTGTGTTTCGTGTGTTTTGTGTTTTCGGTGATTAGTGAAAACCGCGTTTTTAATAAATAGACCTGCCTCAACACCACAGCAGCGCCCTACCCCGACATTTGGTCCTTAGAGCCGGATATATATATATTGGCTCCTCCAGACGTTCATCGTTGGAACATTATAGTTGCATCGGCGCTATACATACCAGATAAGTAACAGGTCTATTGTGTGGATATACGTGTGTGCTTGTGTTATTTGCGTGTTTGCCGGCTCCGTTCGTTCTCCCGCCAAAAGGGCTCCATTCCGTTACAACCCGGCAACCACCGCTTAAAATACATACATACACCGTATATACATACACTTCAGCTGCTATCCCAGCAGCCAACGACCTTTCATTTTGTCCGTTTGTTTTTTGCACGCTTTTACATACATCCACACACATCTATTTCCATATAGACAACAAGTTTAAAGTATTATTTTTTCCAATAAATAAAAGCAATATACATACATACGCTTTTACATACATCCACACACATCTATTTCCACATAGACAACAAGTTTAAAGTATTATTTTTTCCAATAACTAAAAGCAATATACATACATACGCTTTTACATACATCCACACACATCTATTTCCACATAGACAACAAGTTTAAAGTATTATTTTTTCCAATAAATAAAAGCAAATATACATACATACGCTTTTTTACATACAGCCACACACATATATTACCACATACACAACAATTTAAAAAAAATATTTTCAATTAAATAAAAGAGAATATAACACACAATAAATACAATTTACATATCCAAGTTGTTTATTTTTACATATAAACACTATCTACATAAGTCCTTTTTTAATTAATTGAGAAGGAGCAACTAACGTGTCCTTTACGTTTTGCTTGTACTCCTTCCGTCTGATCTATTGGGCGTTTGGCTCCTAAGGGAGTTTTATTATGCCTATTGGGAAAAGCAATACGACCAAGCCAAGTTTGTCCGTTCCATCAGCGAAAGCCTTCACAAGAGTCAGGCCGAAAAGTGAATCATCTGCATCTTCGTCGAGCAGATTGATTCAGCGATCCAGTCCGTCAATTACCATCAGTCGTCCGCCATCCAAAGCGCAAAGCGACTCCACGCTCTCGGTAAATTCCACCAAGTCCGTTGTCTCAGCATCGTCCGTCTTTACTCCAGTCACTACAAGATCCGTCACCAAAATGGCCCAATCCAAAGCCAGTGCAGCCCTCGTGAAATTCATTGCTGTCACCGATCGGGTCAGCCAATTTGAGGCGCGGTTTAACACGCCGAGCGGAAGCGCTGGCGCTGTTCCCCCTTCTCGGCAGACGTGCAAAATTCGTCTTGACCAAGTACGGACTCTGTGGGAAAATGTTGAGCAGGAATACGAAACCTGTTCTTCTATCCTTGCTGGAGAAGAGACAGATGAGACAATGTCAGTCATACAGTCCAAGTATGACTATTGTTATTCTGTCTACGAAAGCTGTGCTGCTCAGCTGCCCAGCTGAGTGAGCAAATCGAGGCTACATCTAATAGAGCACAGCAGGCAGCTCCAACTGTCGTTTCTTCTGGGTGCCGATTGCCCCCTTGCGACACTGGGATTTTCAGTGGCGACTACTTGCGCTGGCCCACCTTCCGGGACCTTTTCACAGCCATTTATATAAATAATTCAAGGCTGACGGATGTTGAGAAACTGTTCCATCTCAACTCAAAAACGAGTGGCGAGGCTCACGATATCGTCTTCAAGTCCCCACTCACGAATGATGGCTTCGTTTCAGCTTGGTCAAATTTCACACAACGGTTTGATCGCCCCCTGGGGCTTTGAAGGGAGCGAAGGAATCTACAGCCCATTTGACCTTTTCAGGGTCGAAGATGGTTCCTGACAGACTGGACCCGCGTGAGTCCGGTGACAAGGTGGCGTCATCATGACTGGATAGATCTGGGTTCGCCACCGAACCTGGGAAGTGGACTTGTAGTAAAAGGTCAAGTGCTTCCCTGCGATCTTGAGTATAAGAGCCATCAGCTCTTTTTAAGAAGCCCTATCCCATTAGACGACCCTTTGGCCTATACTTTGTGGAGCCTCGCTGCCTCTGTCAGCGATTCGATGCTACCACAGTAGCTGCGCCACGTATCGCGTTTCGCATGTCTAATGTTCTTGTTAAAATTGGTGAGACCGTCGTTATAGACATCCCAACTGACACTGTTAGATTTGGCCTTGTTAAATAGGCTTCTAACCTTCCTTCTTTGTGCAGCCAGTTTCTCGTTCCACCATGGAACTTTACGGTTAACCTTTAAGGTCTTCCGAACAAAGCTGTCCTCGAAGGATGTGATTAGCACATCTTGAAGCATCTTGGCAGCAAGTTCTATCTCAATGATAGAATTAGGGTTGCTGATCAACGAGTCTGCTTTAAAAGCCACAGAGGCTTTGAAGAGTTCCCAGTTTGTCTTTTTGGGACAGAAGGAGTTCTGGCGGATCTCGTCTTTTTTCAGGGAGGTCGAACCCGTTGTGCTGATGGTTCGACAAAGTGGCTTCGTCTGTGACCCGCCAGTTGGCCAGCGAACTCACAATAGAGTTGATGACTAGGGTAAGGTCCAGAACCTCTTCCCCTAATGGCGTTAATAAAGGTAGGCTTACACCCTATGTTAGCAACATCTAATTGACAACACAATAGATACTCTAAAAGGAACTCACCACGATTGTTGACGTCGCTGCTTCCCCAGATCGTGTGATGCGCATTAGCGGCTGTTGTGCAGGCAGCAGAAGTCCACTAGCCGCTGAACCTCAGTGGGGGGAACGTCATCCACATCGCCCGGGAAGTAGGGGAAGTAGGCAGAGGCGATCACTACCTCCCGGACACCCTCAGCCGTGGCTACCTCAATAGCCGTTGCCACCAGGTCTCTGTGGATGAAATTAGGTAAAGGGAAGTGTCTCACATTGTTATTAACAACAATAGCAGTGCGAGGGGCACCACCCATACGGTCATATAATAACTTACATGATCCGCATGATTGTCCACGGATATGGCCACCGATCACCCATGGCTCTTGGACGAGAGCCAGGTTGATTGCATCCTCGCAGACGACCCTGCACATGGTGGCGGACGCTCCTCTGGCGTAGTGCAGGTTCGCCTGGAGCACCTTAATGGCGCTCGGCATCCTCTTTCAGGGCTTTGGTGACAAGGATCGATTCAGGATCTGAGGCGACCTTTATTTCCGAACGCATGTTCAACATTGTGAAACAATTTTTCCAAAATGTCCATGCACAAGTAGCTGGCCTAAATCAAGCCGTAACTGCAAGGCCTAAGAAGTTATGTCACTTCGATATTGGCTCTCCATCGAAACCTCTCGTCAAGATTGAAGCTTCAGCCTTCGTCTTGCCTCATCTGGCGGGCAATCTTCCATCGTATCCGATTCCGTCCAATTTCGTAAATCAAATTCCTGATTTATTTTTGGCTGATCCCTCCTTTTACCGGAATTCGCAGATCGACTTGCTTATTGGCGCAGACATCCTCCCAGCCATTCTCTTAGGCGGCTCCAGATCGAATATTTGAGGGTCACTTCTTGGTCAAGAGACCATTTTCGGGAGGATCTCTTTCAGGTCCTGTGAAAAGTCTATCCAATTCCATAGTTATTTCGGCGTTTACCACACGCATCTCGGTCAGCCAAAACCAAAAACTCGAAAACCTTTTAACAAGTTTTGGGAGGTAGAAGATCTACCATCGAAGATGGTAAAGAAGTCAGATTCCGACTGCGAGTGCAATTTTGTTCGCACTAAAACCAGGAATAATGAGGGGAGGTATGTTGTGACTCTCCCATTCAAAACTCCTGACAGCATAGTTTGGGACATTCCAGGTCCATAGCGCTGTCTCAATTTCTCCGAAGCGAGAATAGGTTAAAAAATACCAACGCTACAGTCAGGTGCTGACTGTATAAGGCCATGGATTATCATATTATACCGTAATAAAAATTTTAACGGTATGGAATCGCCGCCCGAATATTATTAGAATAAAATAAATAGAAAAAATAAAATAAAATAATAAATAATTAATAAATAAAAATACTAACGCTACAGTCAGGTGCTGACTGTATAAGGCCATGGATTATCATATTATACCGTAATAAAAATTTTAACGGTATGGAATCGCCGCCCGAATATTATTAGAATAAAATAAATAAAAAAAAAATAAAATAATATGATAAATAATTAATAAATGAAAATTCGCACCCGCCTCAACCGGGAGTTGAGCACACGCACTCTCTACAGCCGTCCGCCACTCTAACCACTCGGCCATTGCCTCAATCCTTGACCCATCGGCAAAGCTGCATTGTCAACCAATTTTGTTACCATACAATGCAATTAAAAAGTTTAAAATGCTGTGTGTCTGACGCAGTATGGAATCGCCGCCCGAATATTATTAGAATAAAATAAAAAAAAAAATAATAAGTAATTAATAAATGAAAATTCGCACCCGCCTCAACCGGGAGTTGAACACACGCACTCTCTCACAGCCGTCCGCCACTCTAACCACTCGGCCATTGCCTCACTCCTTGGCCTATCGGCAAAGCTGCATTGTCAACCAATTTTTTTACCATACAATGCAAATAAAAAGTTTAAAATGATGTGTGTCTAGATTTGAACTTCGGTATGCTTGCGTAAATTAGGTTTGCTTAAGTATAAATGTATGTTCAAAGTGAGTTTAATTCGTATCATATCTCACTTATTAATAGTCCGATTTAAATGAAATTTTCACATAACGCCCGTGGCAAAGTATTTGTCATATAAGATATACAACTTTGGTTGTTGAGCTAATATTGTAGTTTTTAAATAGTTATTACTGATTTACGGAGGCGGGAAGGGGCGAGTCCAAATTTAAAAAAACTTTGAGACACTGCAATATATACGTATGTTGTCGCAAAATTTGATGACTCTAGCTCTTATACTTTCTGAGATCCAGGTGTTCATACAGACAGACAGACGGACAGACAGACATGGCTCAATCGACTCGGCTACTGATACTGATTCAGAATATATATAGTTTATGGGGTCGGAGATGCCTCCTTCTGCCTGTTACGCACAATTCCGTTCCGACAAACACAATAGTCCATCAATTTTTTTAAAATCCATGGCCTAAAAAAAAACCATAAATTGAAACTCCAATACGATTCCGTTGTACAGGAGTATTTGGACTTAGGCCACATGCGAGAGGTCCCTCCAAGTAATGATAGCGACAACTTTTACTTACCGCATCACGCAGTGTTGAAGCCTGATAGCACAACCACAAAGCTACGCGTTGTATTTAACGCCTCCAGTCCATCATGCAATGGACAGAGTCTTAACGACGTCCTGCATCCAGGACCAGTTCTCCAATCTGCAATGACGATTCAGATTATTAAATGGCGTTTCTTCCGCTACGTATTCAATACCGATATAACTAAAATGTATCGGCAAATTCTTGTTCATCCGCTCCACACTCGGTTTCAGCGGATTCTATTTCGTAACAGGGAGGAAGATCCGCGACTATGAGCTGCAAACAGTAACGTTTGGCGTTAACTGTGCCCCTTTCCCTAGCCATCAGGGTTATGCAACTTCTTTCCGAAGATATCCGTTGGCAATATCCATTCGCGAGTCAGATCCTGAAGGGACATATGTATGTTGACGATGTCCTGGCTGGCGCACACACTATAAAGGGAGGCCATTGTGGCAATACTTGAACTTCGGGAAGGTCTAGCTTCAGCAGGGTTCCTTCTGAGGAAGTGGACCTCCAACCATAAATATTAAAAGATCACAAGCTCCACACTGACTTTCTCGACTTAGAAGAAGCCAGCGTCGCCAAAACAGCATCTTGCCAACAGCGACCGTCTGGGTTGACACTGGGACCAAGACCTTCACAATGCTAGTCATGCTGGATCCATGCTCGCCGCTCAGCCGCATCAATGCCTCAATGGCAACGGCGTCGGGGCTAGCAGTGGCGCGCGTTGGCCAGGAATGGGCGTGCTCCGCGGTCATCCGCTCTCCGGTGGCTGAATCAACCAGGCTGGAAGTGGTCCTTAAGACGGAGAACCAACTCCAACTCCGCACCCCGTCCAGGGAGTTACCAGAGGGACTTAAGGACTCCTTCGCCAGCGTCACCCTGGCCAATGACCGCTTCTTCAAGCCATGCACCATCTCCTTGGTGCTCAGCGCGGACGTCTATGGTCGCATAATACTGCCCGGAACCATACCCGGGACCTCGGAGGCCCCACTAGCACAAAACACCATCTTCGGGTGGGTTCTCTCCGGCTCCTGCAGTTGCTGACCAAAGAGGCGCCCCCTTCCGTCTCTGCAGTATTGCAATTATATTGCAAGGGGGGCGGAATGTTCAGGTCGAATAGTTTAGAGTACCTTTTCCTTAATGATGTCAGTATTTATTTTTAAGTTATCGAAATATTTTTATAAGTACCATCCCTAGAAACAAAAATGGAATTGTCATCTCGAATTAAGCTAATCTTTAAGTTGAACACAGCAAGTGAATAAAGGCTGACGTGAAATTGAAAATCGTGTGTTTTGTGTTTTCGGTGATCAGTGAAAACCGCGTTTTTAATAAATAGACCTGCCTCAACACCACAGCAGCGCCCTACCCCGACAGTATCTGTTATTGTGTTCGTTTAATGTTCTGCTTGCAAAACTAATTAGTTTATTATCTTGTGATAGCTCGGCTCCTATTACAAAAATGCTGGCGTCAGGAGTAACTTGAAATATTTTCATAAAGTCAATGCAAATGATAATGGGGGCATTTACGATAAGGGTTGTTAACTTTTCGAAAGGCTTATTATATTGTTCGTCCTTTATATTAATTTTAGCTCTTAAGTTAAGAGGTTTTGCTATTTTTACAAATTCTGGAATGAACCTGAGGTAATATCGGCTTTTACCTTTTCTTTGTTGTGTCGTATACCATCTGGACTTTTTAAATTCGCATTTGTCTTACTGGAGCTTATGATTTGCCTCTAAGTTTCTGGGCTTAACTTTCTGCAGTGAGTTCAGGTGTTCAGTAAGAGATGGTGAGTAGATGATAACATCATCTAAATATACAAATAAGTGTTTGTTAACGAGGTCTTTAAGAAAGAAGTTCATGCAACGTTGGAAATTCGCCGGGGCATTTTTTAAACCAAATGAGATGCGTGTTAAACCGAAATGTCCATTTGTCATTTGTTCATTTTAGTTTATTGTTCACTTTTTACACTTTTAATAGTCGAATTAAGAGCAAGCTTATAGACTCGTGTATACATGACCTGCAGATGTAAAAGAATGTCATGATCAATACTAGAGCAACTAGCTTTTGTACGCATGTACAAAAATGGAGCTACAATGGTGGGTGCAGGGAACAGACAACAACAAGGTAAAAAAATCGACGGGTACGGTGATAAATTAAAATTTAATAAGAATAAAATCTATAGGATTAAAACATAAGCGGTGGATCAAAGAATATCAGATAGGAGAGAGAGATAGTAAGGTTTAAGCTTGATTGCGGATCTGATGTAAATTGTGTCCAATTAAAATTACTTGAAGACTTAAAAAATCAACAAATCTTAAGTTTAATATTAAACCACATGAATTTTCTGTTTTTGATTATAATGGTAACAAAATTAATATTCATGGAAAAGCAAATTTGCCTTGTTATGATTTAAAATTGAAAACTGAACGATCTATTAACTTTGTTATATTGGCTGATAGCTGTAAACCAATACTTGGGTTAGAAACGTGTGAAATGTTGGGATTAATCAAACAATTAGATGTGAATAGTATAGAAGACCAGGCTAGAAAAGAGAGCTGCTATAGAGTTATACAAGGATGTGTTTAATGCAATAGGCAAATTCCCGAAAATCTTTAAAATACCGTTAACTAAAGATGCAAAACCAGTGCTACATTATAAGAAACGGATACCGAGTTCATTAACAGCTGACCTTGATACAATGCTACAGGATGATATCATTTCACGGGTAGACTATCCAACTGACTGGGTGAATAACTTGCAAATAATTGAAAAGCCAAATGGTAAGCTTCGCATTTGTTTAGACCCGAACTTACACCGGCAGAATTGTTTTTCGGTAGACTAGTTAAGACTACACTCCCATATCAGAGTCACTGCTAAAAAGAAATAGTTTAAGTGAAGAAGACATTCAAAATAAATTAAAAATAAAAAAGAAAGGCAAAAGTATTATTACGACCGCAATGCAAAGTCACTAGCCGAATTGAACATGAGTGATTTGGTTATATTTAAAAAAATTCAAATGTATGGCATTATGGAAAATTTTTGGCGTAGTAAATAATCGGTCTTATATAATAAAAGATAATTTCAATAATGATTATCGAAGGAATATAAGCTTCATTGCTAAAACTAATAAGTAATAAGGATTTCAATGCTAGTGATTTAGCCTATAAAAACAATATAAAATGTAATAATAATAATTAAAATGTACTACCTGAAATTGAAATAATTAATGATGAAAACGAAAATACAAATACAATAGAAACGGGAAATGGATCTATCAATGATCCCATGTTAGTAGAATTAAGTGATTCAGAAGATCAGTATTTTACTGCATCTAGTTCAGATACTGATACTGAAAATCCAAACGTATACTATCAAACAAGAAGTGGTCGATCAGTGCGACCACCTCAGCGTTTTAGTCAAATAGACTGGTGTAATGAGCGGGTGCTCATTAATAAAACGATTGTTTTTAAATTAACAATATATTTATTTAAGGGCATCCGTACACGTTTGTGGTTGATGATCAACTTCCTTGCCAACTTAATATCCAGTGTTATAAAATACGTAAATCTAACAGTGTTGCTTAACTTAACTAACGCCTCACTCCTTGACCTATCGGCAAAGCTGCATTGTCAACCAATTTTGTTACCATACAATGCAAATAAAAGTTTAAAATGATGTGTGTCTAGATTTGAACTTCGGTATGCTTGCGTAAATTAGGTCTGCTTAAGTATAAATGTATGTTCAAAGTGAGTTTAATTCGTATCATATCTCACTTATTAATAGTCCGATTTAAATGAAATTTTCACATAACGCCCGTGGCAAAGTATTTGTCATGTAAGATATACAACTTTGGTTGTTGAGCTAATATTGTAGTTTTTAAATAGTTATTACTGATTTACGGAGGCGGGAAGGGGCGTGTCCAAATTTTAAAAAAACTTTGGAGACACTGCAATATATACGTATGTTGTCGCAAAATTTGATGACTCTAGCTCTTATACTTTCTGAGATCCAGGTGTTCATACAGACAGACAGACGGACAGACGGACGAACAGACAGACATGGCTCAATCGACTCGGCTACTGATACTGATTCAGAATATATATAGTTTATGGGGTCGGAGATGCCTCCTTCTGCCTGTTACGCACAATTCCGTTCCGACAAACACAATAGTCCATGAATTTTTAAAATCCATGGCCTAAAAAATAAAATAAAATAATAAATAATTAATAAATGAAAATTCGCACCCGCCTCAACCGGGAGTTGAACACACGCACTCTCTCACAGCCGTCCGCCACTCTAACCACTCGGCCATTGCCTCACTCCTTGGCCCATCGGCAAAGCTGCATTGTCAACCAATTTTGTTACCATACAATGCAAATAAAAAGTTTAAAATGCTGTGTGTCTGACGCGGTATGGAATCGCCGCCCGAATATTATTAGGATAAAATAAATAAAAAAAATAAAATAAAATAATAAGTAATTAATAAATGAAAATTCGCACCCGCCTCAACCGGGAGTTGAACACACGCACCCTCTCACAGCCGTCCGCCACTCTAACCACTCGGCCATTGCCTCACTCCTTGGACCAATCGGCAAAGGTGCATTGTCAACCAATTTTGTTAGCATACAATGAAAAAAAAAATTTTAAATGATGTGTGTCTAGATTTGAACTTCGGTATGCTTTGCGTAAATTAGGTCTGCTTAAGTATAAATGTATGTTCAAAGTGAGTTTAATTCGTATCATATCTCACTTATTAATAGTCCGCTTTTTTTTAAAATTTTTTTTAAACCCCCCGGGGAGGGGTATTTGTTTTGTAAGGGAAAACTTCCTGATATAAAAACTCCTTTAACTTGTTGCCAAATTTCTTGTAAACCTTAATATGTATCAGCGCCAGCAAGCATGTCATCTACATAAAAACAATTTTTTATGACAGCTGCTGCTACTGGATGCGATTCTAAGCAATTTTCTGCTAATTCAAATAGGCATCTAATAGCCAAAAACGGTGCAGACGCTGTGCCATATGTTACAGTATTAAGTCTGTACGTTTGCACTGGCTTCGAGCTTTTCTCTCTCCAAAGAATTAGTTGAAAATTGCGATTTTCATCAGCACTGTCAACTTGACGATACATTTTGGAAATGTCGGCTGTTACAACGAATTTATTCAATTTAAAATTAAGCAATGTTAAGTAAAACTCCCTCTGAATTGTCGGCCCAACCATGAGAGTTTCATTTAATGAAACAGCTGTTGATGTTTTGCAATCAAACACGACTCGAAGTTTGGTTGAGGTTCTTTCAGGTCTCAAGACGCATTGATGGGGGATGTAATAATGCTGTTTTAGAGGAGCAGATTCTATAATAGATATATGACCCAGATCTCTGTACTCTTTAATGAATGTATGATACATATCTGACAGTGCATTTTCTTTACTTAACTTGCGTTCAAGCTGAAGATAAGGCCTTTCGGCCGTTTGAAATGACATGCCAAGTATACCAGGATCCTTTATAAATGGGAGCTTGACTTGAAATCGGCCCGAAAGCAAACGTTAAACAGTGCGAATAAACATATTTTCGCACTCTTTGTTCATCTGTTCTATGTGCAGCCTTCGACAAATCTGGTGTTTTGTCTAACTCCCAAAAGTGTTCCAACAATGACTCGAGAGAACATTCCATTTTTTGAGCTACTATATGACAGCGCAATTGTCGATGATTTAATTCACCGCTATATTTGCCGGATACAATCCACCCGAACAAGGTTCTTTGGATTGAAGGAAGCTCTGTACATAATTTAATTTGCCCGACGCACAGCAAATCAAAGAATGCTTCCGCTCCTAGCAACAAATCAATCTTTGCAGTTTTATGAAACTCTGGATCGGCCAACTCTATGTTTGCAGGTATTTTCCATTTGTCAGAAGGCAGCATTTGCCCAGGCTGACACGATATATTATTATTATTATTATATTATTTAATACCCAAAAATCGGTTAAAAAGCCATACGACCATTGAATCCAACAAGGCTCTGGCCACGTGAACTTTGCCAAATCGATCCTTGACCTGAACACTCGCCGTCGCTGAAATAACTTGATCAGTGCAGAGCACCTGTGTATGCGGCACTAGGAATTTATTGAACTCTTGACTCATTTCTATGAAGTAGGGAATGGTGAGATTTTGTGCATACCCGACACTTCGAAGCTTTACAATTTGAAACCATATGGCCACGATTTAAACAATTTATGCATAGTTATTAGCCTCTACGAATGCAAAACGATCTGTCACCGAAATGGAGCTAAAAGAGGGACACGAATCAATTTTGTGTTCCAGGCTCTGACAATAATTGCAACTGAGTCCTATTTTCTTGCTAGATTTCTGCAATTCTTGATTTCCCTGTGCACACGAAAACGAAGCCTTACTATGCCCCTTTGGATTATCTTTAGGCTTGCCTTTCGCCTTTGTTGACTCTTCTGCTGCTAAATATTGATAGCGCCTATTTAAATGAGTGGCGCAATCAGACCAGGAAGGCAGCTTGTCGTAATCAAGCTGTTCTTCGTATCGAGACTTGGTCGCTTGGTTCACCTCAGACAAGACCATATGGATAATCATAGCGTTGGCAATGTCCTTATCAGTTGCCAGCGACAACAGCGATGAATAAATGGCAGAAACTGTATCAATAATTGATCGCAGACCTCCTGGCGATGCCTTGAACATGCTTGGCAATTCGAACAATTGAGACACAGTATCAAAAAAATGTATTATCATAAATAGCATCAAGACGCTCCAAAGCCTTTTGATAATTACTGTCTGACAATTGAAATGGTTTCACCACTCCTAACGCTTCATCTGTCAGACATGATAGCAAGTAATTGAATTTTTCTACCTTTGATAGTGAATGATCGGCATCAACCAATGTATTAAAAAGGCACCTAAAATTCCTATAAGCTGAATGCTTGCCACTAAATTTTGGAAGAGACATTTTTGGCAATTGAGCATGATGACTTGTACTAGCAATGACAGTGACACTTCAGGCTTGTTTTGCTTAACAGCATTTAAAAACAAAGCTTTGGTGGCAACACACAAATCCTCAAGCGCCCCTCTTGGATCATAACTCTTTAAAATATTGCCTTTAAAATATATCCTTTTAAAATCTCCAGACGACACTCGAACTGTGTTTTTTCGAAAGATGGGAGTAAATGCTAAGCGATATCCAGTAATCAAATTAATGTTCAATGTACAACTTGACCGTTGGACCTATATACCCCTTTTACCTATGTGTACAGAGTATAAGCTACGTAAGATGTAAGTGCTCAGCTGAGAAGGCAAACAATTATCGGAACAAACGGCTACACGAAATAACGGAACACTCAATGCACCAAGATCAGTCGACTTCTTTGCTAAGCAGAATAGAAGAAAAATAGCTGTAATCTCACAGCCGCTACCACCAAAGCGGAGCAGGAAAATAGCGAAAGTTCAATGGCCGAGTAAGCGACTGTGAACTGTGTGTTCAGCAATTGCAGCAACAATTCTAAATTGTACAAAACTGCAATACAAGAAATTCCGAAAATTTAATTTCAATATGTAACGAATTTTAAGTTGCTTTATAATTATTTATTTTCGTTGATTATTGGTGGTGTAAATCCTGTTTTCGCGTTTTTAAGTGCCAAGATATGTCAAGCCGCTCATCAAGGGAAGTGTCTATGGAATCCACCAAAAGCTACGAGGTAATCTGCACCATAAATTGAGTTCTTTGTGTCGACCCGCAATTGTGCGAGAATATCAAATACCAAATACCCCCTTGCAGCGGATTAAACAGCCGAAGCAAAGACGAGCGTTAACAGAGTATTACAGTTGTTTGTTTTACATGTTATGTTATTTCACTTAACGTTTCTATGTATTGTATGTATTTCAATGTAATTCAATAAGTATATTTAAAAGTATCTATTTAGTATCTAATCTATTGCTTAAAGCTGCAGAGCTCCAACACTAAGTTCAAGCAATTGTATGTACATACATACACACTTACTCTCTCCCATACACACTTGCTCTCCCATTCGTTCGTCCGCCAGCTGCACTTCTAGCTGCATACATACATACGCACATTTACACCGCAAGCTACAGCGGTGATTTTTTCGTTTTCGCTTTCGCACGTCACCCGCTCACTAGCATTGTTGTTTTCAATTTTGTTTGCGCGCTTGAACTCCAACGTCAAGTGATACGCATAATCTACTTTTGGTCGGGTATCTCTTTTTCGGTATCACTTGCAACGAATTATTTTTTGACAACTAGTGCTTCGACAATTATTCAAGTATATTTGTTATCGTCATTTATTGTATTATACAATAAAAAACATACTCTCTCGTTTTCGTCCATTAAAACGTAACAAGAAAGCCAAAAGTGAGTCGGACGTCTATTGACGACCTTAGAAAATGGCTACGAGTAGATGTAAAGAGCATTCGCCGGGTAGAACAGCGTCTAGAAACTGGTACTATACCACAAGACGCCTCCGAGCTTGAGTGCAACCTTCAACTTTTTTCCGAAGCTATTGTCAAGGCAACCGGACTTCAAGAACATATTGAAAGCCTTGGTGAAAATGATGAGCCGAGTTGGAGGAATTGTCAATCACGACTAAAGCGAAAATTATGTCGCTTCTTTCAACCGTGAAGTCAGCGAGCGAAACAAAAGAAAAAGTTTCGGCTCCGATGGCACCAACTCGAGCTCGACTCCCTAATTTGGCATTACCTAAATTTAGCGGCAATTACTCTGAGTTCAAGAATTTTATGGGATTATTCGAGACTCTTGTCCATAATGATAAGAGCCTTCCGGCTATCGGCTATGGAAAGCCTAAGGAGAGTTTACGATAACGAATGCCTTATCTTTATGAACAATATAACATCAGTGTTCAGTATTCCTAAAATGAATCAGCAATCTGCATCCTGTCTTAGAAGCCTTATCTGTGTGATCTATATATGGTTCATTGTTATCGATAGGCGATGACACTAAAATAGCGAATGCAATGCTGATTCATTTGGTATTAAATAGAGTAGATAATGTGACCAAACAAAAATGGGAAGAGCAGCTAGATTATGACAAATTACCTTTGTGGTCAGATTTTGAAAGGGTATTGAACCGTCGATATCAGCAATTAACTGCTGAAGAATCGACAAAGCCAAAATCGGAAAAAGTAGTTTCAAACAGGCAGTATAATCAAAGCTCATTTGCCTGCTCTTCAATTAGCACCAATCATACCTGTAGTTACTGCCATTCAAATGACCACTTAATACAAACTTGTAGTCCGTTCGGTCGTCTCTCCGTCATGCAGAGATTTGAGTTTACAAAGTCCGCATCGTTATGCATAAATTGTCTCAAAAAGGGTCACACTGTTGTAAAATGCTAAGCTAAAAAATGTCGAGTTTGTGGTCGCTCGCATCATCAATTATTGCATAGATACACAGTGACTGAAAATAGCTTAGCGCTACCACCACCTTCAGAGAATATTTTTCCTCCTCCAAGCCAAGATCACCCTTCCACTACGCATTCTATGCATGCGTCAACCTTGAAAGCGTAATTCTTGCAACGTCGATCGTAAGCGTCCGAACTAGAAGTGGAAATTACATTTTGGCGCGAGCACTTCTTGACTCTGGGTCACAAACTAACTTCGTTACTGAAGATTTAGCTGAACGCTTATAGATCCGCAAAGAGTCATGTATTAACTTGCTTGGTATTGGCGTAGCCAATTCTCAAGTCAAGAATAAAATAATACGGTGGTGAAGTCGCGAATAACTGGTAGTGACTTCGCGTTTGATTTTGGGTATTAAAATCAATTTCTGGGTATCACCCAGACCAGTCAGTCAACGTCAGCGACTGGAAAATCCCAATGAACCTACCATTAGCAGACCCATACTTTTGCAATAGATATGCTAATTGGTGCAGAGTCATTTTTCGAGTTGTTGTCCGTCGGTCAGATAAAGCAAGGTCCGGAGTATCCGATTCTGCAAAAAACCCTTCTTGGCTGGGTTGTAGCTGGAAAATATGCACCAAAGAGTCCTGCTCCCCAAGGTACTGCCTCAACGTTAAGTTGCCAAGAAGAATTGCTTGTCTCAATAGATAACACGCTGCATAAGTTGTGGTCACTAGAGAAATGACCATCTACTAGTAAAATATGGTCGCGACTAGCAAATGCTCCTATATCGTATGCTGCCAAGTTTCCATTGTTGTTGACTAAACGCTCTCAATTTGTACAGAGCTATGTCCGACATTTGCATCAAACCAATTTTCATGTTGGCCCACGAGCACTTGTGAGTATCCTTCGGGAGCGTATTTGGATAGTTAACGCTCAGGAGGTCTGCAGTCAGACAGTTCGTTCGTGCTTTAGATGTTTCAAATGCAAACGGCGACTTCTGACTCAAATAATGGAATTTACCCGCAGACCGACTCCCTGCTCTCTGCCCCTTTGACATTTGTGGCGTTGACTTTTGTGGTCCAGTGTACACGACACTTCAAATCCGTGGTAGGCCCCCTTATAAGTCCTACATAGCGCTGTTCGTATGTTTTGCGTCCAAGGCAGTTCATTTAGAAGTTGTTTGCGATCTATCCACTGACTCCTTTTTATTATGTTTTCAAAGGTTTGTTGGTCGCCGAGGACGTCCGAAGATCGTGCACTGTGACAACTCGACGAACTTCGTCGGAGCGATTTGTCACTTCGACGATCTGCGACGGAAGATCGAGGAGCAAAAGGACGTAATTCGCGAATTCGCTTCAAAATTGACACCTCTGTCATGGTTTTCCGAGCGAAAAAAAGGAACATATTGTCGGTGACATCGAAGCTGTTTGACCCCCTCGGCTTATTAAGTCCAATTGTCATTCGAGGCAAGATCCTATTGCAGGAGTTGTGGTTTAATAAGTTGGACTGGGATAAGTCTATCCCACAGCAGTTGGAAACAGCATGGAATAAATTGAAGGAAACATTGTCGAGAGTGGAAGAAATCTCCATACCTCGATATGTGTTCACTAATCCGATGTCACCAATACAATTACATCAATACAATTACGCATCTATGAGAGCCTACGGTGCTTGCGTCTATATTCGTAGCAAAACTGTTGAAGGTTACAAGGTTTCGTTATTGACTTCAAAGTCAAAAAGTAGCGTGGCTCAAGACGAAAACACTTCCTAGACTTGAGATATGTGCCGCTCACCTTCTAGCAGATCTTTGCCACAGAATCAAGCTATTATTGAAAATAAATATTGAACGAATCATCTACTGGTCGGATTCAGAAGTTACTCTTCACTGGATCCGATCTCATCCTTCGTCGTTAGCGACGTTGGATTCGAACAGAGTGGCTGAGATTCAGGAGTGGTCCAAAGAAGCTACATGGTGACATGTACTGACAAAACATAACCCAGCAAATGTAGTATCAAGATGTTGTGACATTGACGACTTGAAGGAGTCAATCTGGTTTGGTGGACCTTTGTTTTTGAAGAACGAAGATGAAGATTGGCCCGTTACTTCGCATCTAGAGCTGTTAAGGGAGATGATGGAGCTGGAGAAAAGAAAGACAGCAGTTGGACTGGCCGCTGCCGTAATTAAATCGGATCTTGTAGACATCATCGAGGGATTCTCGTCACACCTCAAACTGCTAAGGATCCAAGCTTGGCCCTTGTCTTCAGCGATTAAATCCATTTATTTATGAAGACAAGGGAACTTGGTGTAAGTTCTCGTTGTTGAGAGTTGGGGGCGACTAGCAAATGCTCCTATATCGTATGCTGCCAATTTTCCATTGTTGTTGACTAAACGCTCTCAGTTTGTACAGAGCTATGTCCGACATTTGCATCAAACCAATTTTCATGTTGGCCCACGAGCACTTGTGAGTATTCTTCAGGAGCGTTTTTGGATAGATGTTTCAAATGCAAACCGCGACTTCTGACTCAAATAATGGGGAATTTACCTGCAGACCGACTCCCTGCTCTCTGCCCCTTTGACATTTGTGGCGTTGACTTTTTGTGGTCCAGTGTACACGACACTTCAAATCCGTGGTAGGCCCCCTTATAAGTCCTACATAGCGCTGTTCGTATGTTTTGCGTCCAAGGCAGTTTCCTCCGCAATAGTGGCTCCTCTGCAGGATCGTGGCAACTCACGCAGGGCAGGAAGGCATGGTCAGGGTTGTCGATCTTAGGACCGACCATTACCGGTTGCTTCAAGCCTTACAGGCCTTCAACGGGGTCGGTGTTAAATTAAGTTAGTTATTAAAAAGAAAAAAATGGAAGTGTAGTGTAAATTAGTTTAGGGCGGAGCGGGAGCGTAATAAAATTCTCTCTTTTCTTGTTTTGAATTAGCCCCGTTTCGCCGCCGTAGTTAAGCTAGGGTAAGCAATAGAGTAATCGCTAATCATACCTTGAAACGAACGCACGTATTGTCTTTCTCGTTTTCGCCAAATTACAGCCACCCAAAGTTTTTGATAAAAATATTTATATAGATAAACTCATCTAAATTTTCAGTAAGTATTATGATATTGGAAATTTTGCATTTTGAAGTAGGGAAATTCTGAAGAAGAAGAAGGAGATGGTCCTCTTTTGGACACACAGAGTTGAAATCTGTCGCGTCGGGATGATAAGAGGCAAGGAGAAGAATTAGAATGGGGATTCTTATACTTTCTGAGATCCAGGTGTTCATACAGACAGACAGACGGACAGACGGTCAGACGGACAGACGGACAGACGGACAGACAGACATGGCTCAATCGACTCGGCTACTGATACTGATTCAGAATATATATAGTTTATGGGGTCGGAGATGCCTCCTTCTGCCTGTTACGCACAATTCCGTTCCGACAAACACAATAATTATAAACCCAAGGCCTAAAAAAAAAAATTTTTCACTTCTCGATAATAATTACCTGTCTGGCCAGAATTTATACAACCTGGACCGTGATCACAGCGTGACAGAGCTGTGCAGACGCTGCGAAAAAATAAATCAACAAAAAGCGATTAATTGAACATAAAAAAATCCTTGAATCCTTTCACCATACCGCCCAACATACAAATACCTATATACATACTACGACAGCAGGCCGAAAAAAATCAATTTAAAAGTAGTGATAAAAAGAGAAAAAAGAACAGAAAAGAAAAGTAAACTGGAACCACATTTTCGAAGGCATCTTTGGCAGCAGCGGCAGCTTTTGCTGCATGAAATTGAGCTTATTAGATTAAATATTAGTTAAGTAAAAAGTCATTAGGGTAGTTTAGAGCATATATGTTAATACTATCTAAATATAATTGCTAGGAAAGTCGTGGAATTTGTCATTTATTCAATCACAATTGTTTGCATTATATGTTACATCATGTGTATGTATGTAGATAACAATTCAACAGTCCTTGTGTCTGGGGTGCCTAAAAAGTTTTAGGAGTTCCAGAAAGGACACAAATTTTCGTTTCCCGGCTTGCGACTGATTTGTCTGCTCATGACGTCCTAGCCTATATTCAAAGCAAAATTCAAGCCGTAGATTTAAACGTGGAGATATTCAAGTTTCCATATGAAAGGGACATACCGTCCTTCAATTATTATTATAGCAACAATAATACCCAGGATCTATTCCAAACACCGTCTACAGCTAGTTGTAATCACAATGAAAAACCGGCGTACAGCTATGCCCAGCTAATTGTTTTATTGAACATAAACGATAGCATATTACTTTAAGTATTTCAATACTTAAAATATTTGATTAGTTGTACATATATATTTTACATCAATTTCTTTTTTGGAATCGATATGCTTACTTCTATTATGTAGTATTGGATTCTTAGCTAAACATCAAGCACTCTAATTATCGCAAAACATTTTAATTGAGTGATCTATCAAACAACCCATTTGCTTTAGAAACTTTTCAAAATTACTACTTGCTGCAATGGATAATGCGACATATTCGGCCTCCGTGCTGTATGATGCCACCAGACTTTGCTTCTTGGACAGACAATCTGCGTCGACGTAGTTATGAATCGGTTTACCTGTTGCGTGAAATTGAAGCTTAAAGTCCGAGGTGCCCTTCAAATACATTAGTATACGCTTAGCAGCGACTTCATGCTCCTTATTTGGGTTCACATTTCTTTGAACCAATTTAGAAACTGAATGCATTGTATCTGGCCTGGTTGTAATTGCCAAATATATGAGTGATTCGATAAGTGATTCATAGTCCTTTTCGTAGGTTTGCAGTTAGGATCAGTACACTTAACTTGGAAACTTGCCTCCAAAGGCGTTGCTACAGATACATACTGGCAATTCTACTATATCTTTTGAACTGCTATTGGATGTATATATTTTGGCATTTCGCTTTCATTTCTTGGCACATACGTACACTATAATATAGTTGAGCTTATTTGCATGCATATATATACGCCACATATCCAACATATGCGTATATATACATACATACAGACAGGCATCGTAGTTTAATTCTTATATATCGTTTGAACTGCTATTGCATGCAATTTTTTGTTGTTGTCTATGTTCCACTGTCGCCCCCTCTCACAAACTTTTGTCAATAATTCGATTGCAAATAATAATTTGCTTAATTCAGGCAATTATATGTACGTATATACATACATACACACGTACGTGTATACAAGCTGCAGCGGCGAGATTTTCGTTTCTTTGCCTTCCTATTCGTCCGCCCGCCAATTGGTGCTTCGACAATTATTCAAGTATTTTGTTATCATCGTTTATTGTATTAAACAATAAAAAAACACAAAATAAAAAACTACTTTCTCGTTTTCGTCCATTAAAACGTAACAAGAAAGCCAAAAGTGAGTCGGACATCTATTGACGACCTTAGAAAAAGGCTACGAGTAAATGTAAAGAGCATTCGCCGGGTAGAACAGCGTCTAGAAACTGGTACTATACCACTAGACGTCTCCGAGCTTGAGTGCAGACTTAAACTTTTTTCCGAAGCGATGTCAAGGCAACCGGACTTCAAGAACATATTGAACGCCTTGATGAAAACTATGAGTTTTTTAGCCGAGTTGGAGGAATTGTCAATCATGATTAAAGCGAGAATTGTGTCGCTTCTTTCAGCCGTAAAGTCAGGGAGCGAAACAAAAGAAAGAGATTAGGATCCGATGGCATCAACTGGAGCTCGACTCCCTAATTTGGCATTACCTAAATTTAGCGGCAATTACTCTGAGGTCAAGAATTTTATGGGATTATTCGAGACTCTTGTTCATAATGACAAGAGCATTCCGGCTATCGAAAAATTTAACCATCTGATCTCCTGTCTTTCTGGTGACGATTAAGGGAACGATTAAGGCATTCCAAGTCACCGAGAGCAACTATGAAAAGGCTATAGAAAGCATAAGGAGAGTCTACGATAACGAATGCCTTATCTTTATGAACAATATATTATCATTGTTTACTCTTCGTAAAGTGAATCAGCAATCTGCGTCCTCTCTAAGAAGCCTTATCGATACTGTGTCATCTATATATGGTTCATTGTTATCGATAGGCGATGACACTAAAATAGCGAATGCAATGCTGATTCATTTGGTATTAAATAGAGTAGATAATGTGACCAAACAAAAATGGGAAGAGCAGCTAGATTATGACAAATTACCGTTGTGGTCCGATTTTGAAAGGATATTGAACCGTCGATACCAGAATCTAACTGCTGAAGAATCGACAAAGCCAAAATCGGAAAAAGTAGTTTCAAACAGGCAGCATAATCAAAGTTCCTTTGCCTGCTCTTCAGCTAGCACCATTCAGACCTGCAGTTACTCTAATTCAAATGACCAATCAATAGAAACTTGTGGCCCGAGCACTTCTTGACTCTGGGTCACAAACTAACTTCGTAACTGAAAATTTAGCTCAACGCTTACAGATCCGCAAAGAAGAGTCATGTATTAACTTGCTTGGTATTGGTGCAGCCAATTCTCAAGTCAAGAATAAAATACATACGGTGGTGAAGTCGCGAATAACTGGTAGTGACTTCGCGTTTGATTTTTGGGTATTAAAATCAATTTCTGGGTATCACCCAGACCAGTCAGTCAAGGTCAGCGACTGGAAAATCCCAATGAACCTACCATTAGCAGACCCATACTTTTACAAACCTCAACGGATAGATATGCTAATTGGTGCAGATTCATTTTTCGAGTTGTTGTCCGTCGGTCAGATAAAGCAAGGTCCGGAATATCCGATTCTGCAAAAAACCCTTCTTGGCTGGGTTGTAGCTGGAAAATATGCACCAAAGAGTCCAGCTGCCCAAGGTACTGCCTCAACGTTAATTTGCCAAGAAGATTTGCTTGTCTCGATAGATAACACGCTGCAGAAGTTGTGGTCACTAGAGAAATGGCCATCTACTAGTAAAATATGGTCTCCAGAGCAACAGCTCTGTGAAGACCACTAAAGGAAGACTACTCAGATTTTGCCTTCGGGTCGCTTTGAAGTTAGACTGCCGGTTAAATCAGACCCAAACGTTTTAGGCAACTCGTTCGAGGTTGCAAAACGGCGTTTCTTGTCGCTTTAAAAAAGACTAACTCGTGACCAAGGCTTGAAGAAAATGTATCTCGACTTTATGGAAGAGTACCTCGCCTTAGATCATATGTCACCATCTGACATAGATGTTACGTCTAATCCGTACTACTTAATTCCCCATCAGTGCGTTCTGAGACCTGAGAGTACAAAACTCCGTGTGGTGTTTGACGCATCCTGTAAGACGTCCACACACTTGTCTCTTAACGACATTCTGATGGTAGGGCCTACAATTCAAGAAGACTTGTATTCAACTCTTCTTCGCTTCAGCTTACATCGTTTCGCTTTGACAGTTGATGTCAAGAAGATGTACCGCCAAGTAATGGTGAATGAAGCCATTCCAACTTTTATGTCGTTGACATGTTAACTGGTGCTGCATGCATAGATGAACTTAACACAATGAAGTCTGAAGTTACTCAGGTTCTTCAAACAGCAGGTTTTGAATTGAGCAAGTGGTTTTCAAACTCACCTGAGGTCAGTGGATCTGAGTTAAACCGATAACAACAAGGCAAGATTCTATTGGATGAGCTATGGCTTAATAAGTTGGACTGGGATGAGTCTATTCCACAGCAGTTGGAAACAGCATGGAATAAATTGAAGGAAACATTGTCGAGAGTGGAAGAAATCTCCATACCTCGATATGTGTTCACTAATCCGATGTCACCAATACAATTACATCAATACAATTACGCATCTATGAGAGCCTACGGTACTTGCGTCTATATCCGTAGGAAAAGTGCTGAAGGTTACAAGGTTTCGTTGTTGACTTTAAAGTTAAAAGTAGCGCCGCTCAAGACGAAAACATTTCCTAGACTTCAGTTATGTCCCGCTCACCTTCTAGCAGATCTTTGCCACAGAATCAAGCCATTATTGAATATTGAACGAATCGTCTACTGGTCGGTTTCAGAAGTTACTCTTCACTGGATCCGATCTCATCCTTTGTTGTTAGCGACGTTGGATTCGAACAGAGTGGCTGAGATTCAGAAGTGGTCCAAAGAAGCTACATGGTGACATGTACGGACAAAAGAAAACCCAGCAGATGTAGTATCAAGATGTTGTGAGATTGCCGACTTGAAGGAGTCAATCTGGTTTGGTGGACCTTTGTTTTTGGATGAACGAAGATGAAGATTGGCCCGTTAATCCGCACCTAGAGCTTTCAAATGAGATGATGGAGCTGGACTGGCCGGTGCCGTAATCAAATCGTATCTAGTGGACGTCATCAAGGCATTCTCGTCACACCTCAAACTGCTAAGGGTGTTTGTTGATATGTTCCGCTTAAAAGCTAAATTTAAAAATCGGATTGCCCAATTTGAAAAGATTCCGTAACCAATGGAATATAAGGAAGCCTTTATGAAAATTATCGAAGTTGTTCAAGTTATCCAAGCTAGGGCCTTGTCTTCAGCGTTTAAATCCATTTCTTCACGAAGACAAGGGAACTTGGTGTACGTTTTATATCGGATGATGCCAAGTTTCTATTGTTGTTGACTAAACGCTCTCAATTCGTATATTTATAAAAACTCGTAATGCAAATTGCGCTTTATTTGGATTAATATTAAAAATTTGGCGGAGATTGTAAGGTAGCGTTCTAGGGCTGAGGTGGGCTCTGTCGCGCCAGGGCTACCATTACAAGGAATTTGTATTGGTGCTGAGACCCTTGACGGGGGGTGGTAAATGTTTGGTTGACGAGGGGGCGGGGAGTAAAGGTTTTTCAAGCGGCTTGAAGGGGAGATGTAGAGGGGTGTGGTCCGTCAACAACCAGTAACAGGGAAAATACCGCATACCTAGTGTTCTCTTTACAGTTTGAGAGTCTCAGGGCCGGGATGTTGACCGTCAGCTCTGAGACATTCGCCCTGCGACTGTAGTAGAAGCTTCACTGTATGCGATGGGTGTTGACCGTCGTCGCACCAGTGAAACTTCAATACAGTGAGAACACACAGATGTGCGTTACTCCCCTGCACCGATATTGCTGACTTACAACACCTACACACCTCTACACACCCATACACGCTGCCTACACATACATACACATGTTCACACATATATGCACACCTAAAAGAAACACAAATACTTAAAATAAACATGTAAAACAAACCCACAGTCCCTACAATAAGATTATCCACGGTTAGCGACTCAAAAATGTCACCCTGTATGCGAGCGCCTCCAGCTCGAGTGGTTTTTGCCTCTCACAGCTGTGGCTATCGCACCAAGTACCGTGGCCTTTACACTCAAAAAAATACTAACGCTACAGTCAGGTGCTGACTGAATAAGGACATGGATTATCATATTATACCGTAATAAAAATTTTAACGGTATGGAATCGCCGCCCGAATATTATTAGAATAAAATAAATAAACAAGATAAAATAAAATAATAAATAAATAAATAATTAATAAATGAAAAGTCGCACCCGCCTCAACCGGGAGTTGAACGCACGCACTCTCTCACAGCCGTCCGCCACTCTAACCACCCGGTCAGTGCCTCACTCCTTGGCCTAACGGCAAAGCTGCATTGTCAACCAATTTTGTTACCATACAATGCAAATAAAAAGTTTAAAATGCTGTGTCTGCGTAAATTAGGTCTGCTTAAGTATACATATATATTCATATATATCATATCTCACTTATTAATAGTCCGATTTAAATGAAATTTTCACATAACGCCCGCGGCAAAGTATTTGTCATGTAAGATATACAACTTTGGTTGTTGAGCTAATATTGTAGTTTTTAAATAGTTATTACTGATTTACGGAGGCGGGAAGGGGCGTGTCCAAATTTTAAAAAAACTTTGAGACACTGCAATATATACGTATGTTGTCGCAAAATGTGATGACTCTAGCTCTTATACTTTCTGAGATTCAGGTGTTCCTACAGACAGACGGACAGACAGACATAGCTCAATCGACTCGGGTACTGATACTGATTCAGAATATATATAGTTTATGGGGTCGGAGATGCCTCCTTCTGCCTGTTACGCACAATTCCGTTCCGACAAACACAATAGACCAAGAATTTTTTAAAATCCATGGCCTAAAAAACAAAACATTAACACTGCACTTTCGGTTGTATTCATTTTGTTTACTTTTTGTCTTCCTTAAAATTGTGTACACTGTTTATGTTCTACTGCCCTAGTCCCTGCCTAGCACCGCAAATCTGTTTCACCTGTTTTCCGTAGGTCTACGTTGCCCTGCTTTTGTGCCATGGTGTGGCTCGCCCACCCGTTTTGTCTTTTGCTGTTGTCTGTTGTCTTCTCGTTGTTCACTTCCTTCGTGGCGTAGATGATCCTGTCGCAACTCGTTGTCCTCTTGTCCTTCGATGTCACCCTCGTCGTCTTCTTCTTCGTCTTGTCACTTTGTACTTGCACTTTTACTTTCTCGCACTTTCAGGGTTACTGCTCGATTCCTCTTCTCCTTGACGAGCCTCCGTCGCTGCGGCTGTGATTCACTCACTTCTTTCTGTTGTAACTGCACGTTCTCTCTTGCATTTTTGTTCGTGAGAGCGTGATCTGCAGTTTTTGCAAAAGTTCTCTCTTGCCGGCGGCTGAGCGGGCCACTCAAGAGCGCTCGCAGCTCTTTGTGTGCGCTCGTGCGCCGGCGTGTGTGTGCGTGTGCTCGCGCTCATGTGCGTGCGCGTGCTCTCTCTCTCTCCAGCTGCTTTTTTGTGAGCCGCTCTTTGGCTGCGCTCATGTGCGGGTGGCTGTGTGCGTGTGCGTGCGCTCATGTGTAAGCGTTGGGAGCGCCGCTCTTTGCGCGTGCTCACTGTTGCTGTTCTGTTTTCGCTCGTTTGATCGGCCGTTGTTGTCTCCCTTCCTCTTATCTTACGTATGCGAATGGTGGTGGCTTTTTCTAATATTTGAGCCTATACCCTGTGCTTATGTCTAATACTAGTGAGGTATATCTGTTTCCCTGACTAGTGGTTGCCCACCATTGGGTCTTATACTATCTTCCTTGGATCTTATAAACTACATAATCGGACTTATCACTAAATAACTATTAATCCTAAGACTCCCTTCGTTGGGTGGCTTCATTGCCCCTAGCAGTAAAACTAATGCAAACTAACTAAACTAACTAAATCTGTGGGACTCACAGTTTGAGTCCTCACAAGATAAATTGTATACGGTGTTGGAACGACACGCGCAATTTGAATTAACGAACAGAAAAAGAAGATCGCATAGACAATGCAGAAGCGAAGTGTCGTAACCATTAGACTGGGCAAGAGTGTAATAGCTATATGAATGCATTTCTTCTTATTTAGCTGTGTTTTAACAGAACATCAGTTCAGCTACTGATCCTTTAAAATTTTAAATAAACTTGATTTGCGTGCAATAATAACACATACTGATACCAAGTTTGGTAGCCCCAGAAACCAAAACAAAATAAACCAAATAAATAAATGAAATGCAAAATTGCACGTGTCTCAACTGAGAATTCAACACACGCACTCTCTCTCACAGTCTTTAGAATTGCCGACCGGCACTATAACCACTCAGCCATTGCTTCAATCCTTAATTCCTTGGCAAAGCTCCATTGTGAACCAATTTTGTTACCATACAATGCAAATAAAAGTTTAAAAAAATGGTGTGTGTCTGATGCTAAATTTTAACTTCGGTATGCTTTCGTAAATTATGTTTTTAGGCCATGGATTTTAAAAAAATTCATGGACTATTGTGTTTGTCGGAACGGAATTGTGCGTAACAGGCAGAAGGAGGCATCTCCGACCCCATAAACTATATATATTCTGAATCAGTATCAGTAGCCGAGTCGATTGAGCCATGTCTGTCTGTCCGTCTGTCCGTCTGTCTATCTGTATGAACACCTGGATCTCAGAAAGTATGAGCTAGAGTCATCAAATTTTGCGACAACATACGTATATATTGCACTGTCTCAAAGTTTTTTTAAAATTTGGACACGCCCCTTCCCGCCTCCGTAAATCAGTAATAACTATTTAAAAACTACAATATTAGCTCAACAACCAAAGTTGTATATCTTACATGACAAATACTTTGCCACGGGCGTTATGTGAAAATTTCATTTAAATCGGACTATTACTAAGTGAGATATGATACGAATTAAACTCACTTTGAACATACATTTATACTTAAGCAGACCTAATTTACGCAAGCATACCGAAGTTCAAATCTAACGTCAGACACACAGCATTTTAAACTTTTTATTTGCATTGTATGGTAACAAAATTGGTTGACAATGCAGCTTTGCCGATAGACCAATAAGTGAGGCAATGGCCGAGTGGTTAGAGTGGCGGACGGCTGTGAGAGAGTGCGTGTGTTCAACTCCCGGTTGAGGCGGGTGCGAATTTTTATTTATTAATTATTTATTATTTTATTTTATTTTATTTTATTTATTTTATTCTAATAATATTCGGGCGGCGATTCCATACCGCGTCAGACACACAGCATTTTAAACTTTTTAATTGCATTGTATGGTAACAAAATTGGTTGACAATGCAGCTTTGCCGATAGGCCAAGGAGTGAGGCAATGGCCGAGTGGTTAGAGTGGCGGACGGCTGTGAGAGAGTGCGTGTGTTCAACTCCCGGTTGAGGCGGGTGCGAATTTTCATTTATTAATTACTTATTATTTTATTTTATTTTTTAGGCCATGGATTTTAAAAAAATTCATGGACTATTGTGTTTGTCGGAACGGAATTGTGCGTAACAGGCAGAAGGAGGCATCTCCCACCCCATAAACTATATATATTCTGAATCAGTATCAGTAGCCGAGTCGATTGAGCGATATCTGTCTGTCCGTCTGTCCGTCTGTCTGTCTGTATGAACACCTGGATCTCAGAAAGTATAAGAGCTAGAGTCGTCAAATTTTGCGACAACATACGTATATATTGCAGTGTCTCAAAGTTTTTTTTAAAATTTGGACACGCCCCTTCCCCGCCTCCGTAAATCAGTAATAACTATTTAAAAACTACAATATTAGCTCAACAACCAAAGTTGTATATCTTACATGACAAATACTTTGCCACGGGCGTTATGTGAAAATTTCATTTAAATCGGACTATTAATAAGTGAGATATGATACGAATTAAACTCACTTTGAACATACATTTATACTTAAGCAGACCTAATTTACGCAAGCATACCGAAGTTCAAATCTAGCGTCAGACACACAGCATTTTAAACTTTTTATTTGCATTGTATGGTAACAAAATTGGTTGACAATGCAGCTTTGCCGATAGGCCAAGGAGTGAGGCAATGGCCGAGTGGTTAGAGTGGCGGACGGCTGTGAGAGAGTGCGTGTGTTCAACTCCCGGTTGAGGCGGGTGCGAATTTTCATTTATTAATTATTTATTATATTATTTTATTTTTTTTATTTATTTTATTCTAATAATATTCGGGCGGCGATTTCATACCGTTAAAATTTTTATTACGGTATAATATGATAATCCATGGCCTTATACAGTCAGCACCTGACTGTAGCGTTAGTATTTTTTTATTTATTTTATTCTAATAATATTCGGGCGGCGATTCCATACCGCGTCAGACACACAGCATTTTAAACTTTTTATTTGCATTGTATGGTTACAAAATTGGTTGACAATGCAGCTTTGCCGATGGGTCAAGGAGTGAGGCAATGGCCGAGTGGTTAGTGTGGCGGACGGCTGTGAGAGAGTGCGTGTGTTCAACTCCCCGGTTGAGGCGGGTGCGAATTTTCATTTATTAATTATTTATTATATTATTTTATTTTTTTTATTTATTTTATTCTAATAATATTCGTGCGGCGATTCCATACCGTTAAAATTTATATTACGGTATAATATGATAATCCATGGCCTTATACATTCAGCACCTGACTGTAGCGTTAGTATTTTTTTTTAAGTATATACGTTCAAAGTGAGTTTAATTCCTATCATATCTCACTTATTTATAGTCCGAATTAAATAAAATTTTCACATAACGTCCGTGGCAGGTATTTGTCATGTAAGATATACAACTTTGTTTGTTGAGTTAATATAGTTTCTATTAAATAGTTATTAGTGTTTTACAGAGGCGGAAACTTTGAGACACCCGGATAAACACGTATGTTGTTACAAAATTTGGTTGCTATTGCTAAGTGTTTATACAGACCGACAGACAGACATGGCTCAATCGATTCAGAATATACTAGGTGGGGTGAAAAGTAAGCTCCTTGATCGCCAAAATACACTGCTACTGAAAACATTTTTATAGTGCCTTGTAGTCAGTTCATATTTAAGCAAACATGCTAAATTTCCGTACGGCACTGATTTTTGTTCATGGACTAATGCTCCGTAAAATTACACCGTCAAATAATGGTTTCAATAGTTTCGTGGTGGACGCAAATCCACTGACGAACAAGGCCGCATTGGCAGGCCCTCGGATGGGGTCACAGAGGAAAAAAAAATTCATGCGATGATGATAGACAGATAGGAAAGTAAAATTTCGTGAGCTACGAGATGCCACAAGAATCAGTATTGAGCGCAAAAACCATATTTTAAACGAGATTTTTCGTATGAAATGGATATCCTGCCGATAAGTGCCGCGAAACTGGCTCCAGGCCAAAAAGACGAGAAATTAAACTTTGGGCAAAATAAATTATTTGGGGCTTCAACAATTACTTCCCTATCCCCCTTTTTCCGCGGAGGAGTATTTTACAGACATATCGGTAAATTACTTTTCGGACGGGATCAAGAAGTTGAAAAATCCCTGGAATTAGCGTATCGAGCTAAAAAAAAGGGTTAAATTGAATAAAATAAAAAAATATTAAAAACAAAATTTGTTTTTTAATTCCAAAGGTTGTTACACTACCTAGCACATATGGGGTCAGAGTTGCCTCCTTCTGCCTGTTACGCACATTTCCGTTCCGATAAACACAATTGAGCATAAATTGTTTTAAAATCCAGCCTAAAAAAATAATTTTTATTTATAATTTCTATTAGATGCATTTATGTGTAGTTCACCAGAGTCAATCATTAATGTAGTGTCTTGCACGCTTCTTTATTCATGACTGATCTTAATTCGCTTTACACATTATTCTTATGTGAATCGTTCTTATGATCTAGTTCTGTATCTGCTCGTTTATCGATGATTGGTAACATTGATGAAACGATGTTGAATTGAATATATGTTGATAACAATAATAATAACCAACACGACATCACTTAAGCTTTTATTACAATTATCTATATTTCATTTAGGATGAGCGTTGGTGTGCTTATTTCATTCTTATATTTATGCATTTCATTTAAGTACAATGTTTTTTTCTACTTTACCATCTTTACGTGGTCTTAATTTCATTTTGTTTAATCTACAATGTTCATTGAATACATTTTCATTATTATTTACTAAATTTTCATTTTCATTTACAATATTTTCATTGTTGTTTGCTAAATCTTCATTAGTGTTTGTAATATTTTCATTATCTTTAGCTGCATTCTCATAATTGTTTGTAATATTTTCACTATTGTTAGCCATATCTCCATCACCAAGTTTTTCAAAATTTTGTTTATCAACAAGTGATTTTTTTATTATTTATTTATTTTTATTTATTTGTTATTGTGATTGTTAATACATATGTAAGATCTAGGACCAAGTGTATGTTTAATCTTGGCTTCTGTCCATTTTGCTTTATTTGGATCTCTATAATCACGACTAATAACAGGTTCATTTGCTTCAAAATTTACTTTCCTGTTACCCTTGTAATTATACCCTTCGACCATTGAAAATGGTCAAAAAAGGGTTTACTAATATTGTGCAAATGTATGTAACAGGCAGAAGGAGGCGTCGGAGACGCCATAAAGTATATATATTCTTGCTCAGGATCACAAGCCGAGTCGATTGAGCCATGTCTGTCTGTCTGTCCGTCTGTCTGTGTGAACGCACAGATCTCAGCTATTATAAAAACTAGAGTCACCAAATTTGGCAGGAAGACTCCTGTGTAATATAAGCTGGTCAAGTTTATTTCAAATGTTTTGGACTTAATTTGTAAGCGCTGTATAAAAGATACAACTTTCTGACTTTAACATATACTAAACTCATTAAAATATCTACGTGTTCTCAAAATTGCAATCCGATCTGATAATAAACACGGAAGTTATTTATGTGCATGAAACTAAGTGCTTGTATCAGTTAACAAGAGAGGTGGGCGAGCGCAAAGCGCGAGCGCCATCTGTCGGCAATAATTTAAAAGCTTGCGCATTTGTATATGTGTATGAATTTAACAAATTAAACTACAGCGGAACATAGGTCGAAGGGTATCCCACTGTCGCGTGCAGCGCGACTGTGCCTTTTTTTCTATTTTTTTCAATATTTTTATTTTGACTTTGAATGATTTTATTTCTAACTAAAGGTGGTTTGAGCAAATCTTGATTTCAATGATCTTCCAAAGAAAAGTTTAGATGGACTCTGTCCTGTAGTACAGTGTTTAGAATTTCTATAATCAAAAAGGAATTGGTATAGTGCTATATCAAAACATTGTGATCTATTACAACTTAATAATGCTATTAATGATTTCTTTAAAATCTTAACAAAATTTCTAAATTCTTTTTGAAGTAAATTGTTTACCATTGTCGCTGACAAGTGTGTCTACTAGTCCGTGTCGCCAAGATATTTTTTGCTTAGTGCTTTGATTGTAAATGCAGAAGTTATTTCTTTTATCTTAATGACTTCTACCCATTTTGTAAATGAATCTATAACAACTAACAGATAATAATTGGTGATCGGTCCAGCAAAATCGATATGTATTCTGCTCCAAGCTGATTGTGTTAGTTCCCATGGCATTAATGGACATTTTCAGGGCTTGAGATAATTTCTTGGCAGTGAATACAATTTTTGACCATTTTCTCAATATCCTGATCTATGTTGGGCCCCCATATGTACGATCTTACTAAGCCTTTTGTCTTGACTACGGCCATATGCGATCTGTGTTCAAAAAAATTCATTCAAAACTGATTGTTGATGTTTCTTCGGAACGACAGTTCTATATCCCCCAAGAATGCAATCATATTCAACTGACAATTCCCATGATTTGTTTTTATATAATTCATATTCTTTCCCTATTAATTCATTAATTTTTCCTTCTTTTATAGCTTGCATGACCTTTGAACAAAAATGATCTCGTCTGGTTTCTTTTGCAATTTCTTTAAAAGTTAAATTCAAGTAATTGTGCTGTTCAGTATAGTTTACGAAATTATTTTCGACTACTTCTTCTTTTGATTCATACTGTGGAATTCTCGATAGTTCATCAGCTTCATTGACTTTTCCCTTTATATATTCAATAGTATAATTGAATCCTGATAACAAAAATGCCTACCATTGAACTCTGGCTGATGCCATTTGAGGTAATGCTTTGCCTTCACCAAATGTAAATTTCAAAGTTTTATGATCAGTTTTTAAAATAAAATGTTGCCCTAATAAGTACTGTTTTAATTTGACTACAAAAAACTTAATTGCTAGAGCTTCCTTTTCTAACGTACTGTAATTTTTTCAGCTTTTGTCGTGCAATCGATGAGATAATATACCTGCGATTGCAGTATTACTTGCATCCCTTGATAATATGATCGGTAGTGAACTATCAAAATGGATTAGCACCTGATCTGAAACAATTTCTTTCTTTATTTGCTCAAATGATTCTTGACATTTTTCTGACCAATTAAATTTTACATTTTTCTTTAACAATTTATATAGCGGACTTATTTTCATTGTAAAGTTTGATATAAACTTTGAATAGTGGTTTGTCATCCCTATAAATGCTCTGACATGAGTAATATTATTGGGAATTGGACAATTAATAATACTCTGATATCGATTTGAATTTTTGTGTAAACCATATTTGCCAATTGTAAATACCAAATATGATACTTTTTCTTGTAAGAATTTACATTTATTAATATTGAGCTTGAGACCAACTGCTTGAAGTTTATTTAATACGCATTTTAAAGTATTTTCTCGCTTGTGTAGCTTGTATATTTTGTGTTACAAGGCTTTATTTTGTTTAGTTGCTGTTTGTTGATGTGATTTTGGGAAACAAAGTGCATGGAGATCCGGTGTTACAAATAATATGGTAATCATTACCATCAATATTTACTGGTAATGTAAATACATTTTGTTATGAGATGTTTCTATGGTGTAAACAGAATTATTATCAATAATAGAATCACATAAATCTTTATTTAAATTAATATTATTGATACCCATACGCTCGCTAGATGACCTTCTTTTCCACAATTATGGCATTTGCTATTTTTATACCCTTCGACCATTGAAAATGGTCAAAAAAGGGTATACTAACTTTGTGCAAATGTATGTAACAGGCAGAAGGAGACGTCGGAGACCCCATAAAGTATATATATCCCTGCTCAGGATCACAAGCCGAGTCGATTGAGCCATGTCTGTCTGTCTGTCCGTCTGATTGTGTGAACGCACAGATCTCAGCTATTATAAAAACTAGAGTCACCAAATTTGGCAGGAAGACTCCTGTGTACTATAGGCTGATCAAGTTTATTTCAAATGTTAGGTGCCACGCCCACCGCCCCCTCAAATTAATAATTTAATTTTTGAACTCAATTTGTAAGCGCTTTATACAAGATACAACTTTCAGACTTTAACATATACTAAGCTCATTAAAATATCTACTTATTCTCGAAATTTCAATCCGATCGGACAATAAACACAGAAGTTATTTAAGAAAATATGTGCATAAAACTAAGTGCTTGTATCAGCTAACAAGGGAGGCGGGCGAGCGCAAAGCGCAAGCGCCATCTGTCGGCAATAATTTAATAGCATGCGCATTTGTATATGTGTATGAATTTAACAAATTAAACTACAGCGGAACATAGGTCGAAGGGTATCCCACTGTCGCGTGCAGCGTGCTTTTTACTTTTGTCGTGACTGTACCTCTTGTAGCTCTTGTTGTGTTCTTCCTTCACTGCGTTCACGCTACTTGTCTCGTTGCTCTTTGTCAACATTTTCGTCTCAATTATAACGGCTTTTCTTATTCCAGTCGAAGTGTTTCATTGTCTTCACATAGTTTATCAAAAATGTTATCTGGCAACCCCGTTACAAAGCGATCTAGCACGAATGCATTTAGATTTTCACCAAACTTGCAGTTAATGGCAAACTCTTTAATTTTTGCAAACCACTGCATTACACTCTTACTGTCTGTTTTGACTGCAGTGTAAAATTTCTTTCGTTCATAGAAAACAATTGTCGGTGGTGTAAAATGCGATTCTAGCATACATAGCTCCGTAAATGTTTTTGACACAGGAGAATCTGGACTTCAAAGGCTATGCAACAAGCGATATGGTTCCCCTCCAATGGTCTTTAACAAAATAGATTTCTTTGTGTTTTCCTCTGTACAGTTAATTTCGCACAGGTGTATGTCCAGCTTTTCTTTCCATATGCACCACGGTTCAGTACGATGTAAAAATTCAGGCAGAGCAGCAGTTTGTAACAGTGTTGTTACGTTAGCTGTTGTTGAAGCGTCACTTTGATTTGTCATTTTAATTTTTTTTTGTGTAATTATATGTACAATTTTGTGTTCATATTATCACACCTACGGTTTTATTTTTAATGTTTGTACTTTTGTCTAGCATATATACGCTTTTATTATTTTGAGTCAATATGTTTAATTTTTCTCGTCGCCAATATGTAGTGTCTTGCACGCTTGGTTATTCATGACTGATCTTAATTCGCTTTACATATTATTCATATGTTCATACATGTGAATCGTTCTTATGATCTAGTTCTGAAGTTGAATTATGTTTAAATATATGTTTATAACAATAATAATATCCAACAATTAACTAACTGACAGAATTATACTTATGAACCAGCAAACCTTAAAGAACTATCTACCAGCAACTTAAGCTTCTTATCGTTTGACGGTTGGCGTCTTGAGAGAACTCTTACTGTCAGGCTTTCGAAGAGTCCAGCTTTTCAGATGGAGAATCAATAGGTCATCAATAGGTATA
>JAEIFI010000596.1:0-18853 GCA_018901815.1 Zaprionus lachaisei | reverse complement strand
TCGTTAATTTATCGATATTAGTGTTGGTTAAGTCTCTAAGGACTAGCCTAGCCCTCTCTTAACAAAATATCGAACAGTTAATATCGATCATAGTTAAAAGTTGAGCTTTGCCATCTCTAAGCCCTTGGTCCATCTCTTTTCTCGAATGACGCCAAGCCAACGTGACCTGCGCAACTTATTTCAAAGTGAGAAAATTTATAATCTCGACTTTTGAAAGGCATCATCCACGGAAATTTAGCGAGTTTTGCTGGTTTTAATACCATGTAAGTACTGTGTTAACAGCAGATACTTATTGCTGGACAAGCTCTAATAATTTCCTTGTTTTTCTCTAGACACTTGTTGGCATAGCCCTCAGGAGCACCCTAGCGGCACTCCAATTATTTTCAACACAGCCACTGGCTCAAGACCACACGTGGTTGAGTCCGGCTCGTGCACCCTGACACGTCAATCGGATAAATTTTGTAATCCGGACATCTCAGTCGGATATATATTGGTGTATGGTGACGCTGCACTCTGCATGAGGTGTGCAAGCACGCCACACATACACATAACCTCCTTGTTAAACGGCATTGATTTCAATAATCGTAAGTAACAATATACTTGTATATGCAATCTGTGCATATAATAATTATCTGTTACAAAACTCTCAGGTTGTATCCCTTGGTGGAATAAAAGAATTGTGTTGTTTCTGCCAGTACACACAAACATACATTGGTGGCGGCGGAGGTGCCGCTCATCTTTAATCCATCATCTTTAGTTTCATCGACACCCTTGGGGCGCAAAATAGTGAAAGTGAATCGTGAAAAATAAAAAAATTAATTAAATTATTAAATAATATACACACATGAGACACACACACACACACATAAAGTAATGTAAATAATCAATGCCAAACACACACGCACATAAAATAATGTAAATAATCAATGCCAAACACACACGCACATAAAATCCTGTAAATAATCAATCACACACACACTTAAAACTTTAATACTAAAACAAAGAAAGTAAAAATTAAAAACTTAAAATAAATGTGAGTACTTAAAAATTAAAAATTAAATTTAATATAAGTGCTAAAGCTAATTAAATTTGGTTTTTAATTTCTAAGTATTCCTATTTTTTTATATTTATGAAAAAAGAAAACTAAAAAGGTCCTTATAATTAATTTAAAAATAGGCTGAATAATTTGTCTTAACTTTTAATCAAGTTTCCTTAAATACTTTCTTTAGTCATTAAGCCAATGCAGTGTGCTTAATTGATCATGCATAAAGAAATGCAAATATAGAAAAAAAAAATATGATCAGCTCCCTTACAGTGAATTTATAATTATGTGTGTGCCATAAATATTATTATCTAGTAACGAAACAGCAACACACACCGTACATCAACTTGGTACCAAGGATCTTGTCGGGGTAAGTGGAAGAGAATTTTATTGCACACATGATGCTTTGTTAAATTAATTATAAAATTCACTGGCCCAAACATTAGTAGCTTTGAATTATTAAAATAGAGAAAGAAAATGCGAAGTCATAACACTAAAAATTAATGAAAAGAAAATGCTAGTACAAATTATTGCCCTATTTTTGAAACTTGAAATTTGTAAATGAAACTTTAAATTTATAAATGAAATGTTAAATTTAGAAGAAAAAAAAAAATAACTAAATAAAAAAAAAAAAAAAAAAATGAAATACTAAAGTTAGAAAATGATCTCCAGAACTGAAAAATGAATATACCTAATTGAAATGAAAGAAAGAAAAATTAAGTTGTTGCAACTCTATTGCACCACTCTCTTATATTATCATGATAAGACAACTAACTCTACTTATCATAATTATAAATAAATGAATGAGCTTTATAATGTTTAACTAAATTCAATAATATGTTTCTTTGGATGAAAATGGGCTGAGCTTGCGTATCAGCCGATTTGTTTAGGGATTTCCTATTAATTTCGCCGAAAGGAAATCATGGTAGGGCGGGTAAAGAAGGCGGGCTGCACCAACACCTTTAGCAGCCTCGTCATCATTTAATGGCGTCAGTAAATTTATAAATTGTATCATCGATCTGAAAAAGGCATCGGGACTAAAATTTTTTTTTGTAAAGCTACCAATTGTTCTCTAAATATCTTAACACCTTTTCTAGTCATCGAACCACCCCAACCGAATGATAACTAGCCGCATCCAGGGTCCCCCCCAGACTAGAGAAAGAGACATTAGCAGTTGTATTTAAATGGTTGTAAAAAAAAAAAAAAAAAAAAATGTAGTTGTATGTTAAAAATACAAAACTTTTACAATACAGCTACACTATAATTACAACTATATAAAGCACGAACGTGTTAATAAATATAAACGTATTCGAATTAATTACAAAAAAATGGCGCCCAACGTGGGGCCGCTACGCGTATAGAATTATTTTCATGCAATAAATAGCGCTCCCAACAAATTAGGAGCCGCCATGCGTGTAAAAACATAAGATCTTTAATTGCGCATGCAATTAAATTTTATTACAAAATAGCGCCCTAACAGAAGTTTTATAGACGTCGATCTTCGCAATAATTCCATCCGCAGCGAAACGGCTTAGTCTAAAAAAACACTGAGTGACAGCGATATATGCAAGCTTCGGTTGGTGAGTTTCACACGAGTTGTGAGGGTCTCTGATTGGAAATGGCTGTCAGACGAAATGAGCTTTCAGTCATCCATCAGAAGTCTTTCAATTCGTGAGGGAATTTTACAAATCATAAAGCATGTTCGATTCTATTGTGGGATAAACTCGGATCTCACTATTAAAAGACTCAAAGGAAGAGTCAGGAGAAATATAAAATATTAAAAGATCCTCGTATGTCTCATAAGCATTAACACCTAGAATCTATATTGCTGTTGCTATATTAATCCCTTATAGCCGAATTTGAAGAATCCATAGCAGGCAGCCGATATCGCAATTTAAGAGCGCTGAGTGGAAAATGAGTTTTGGAGTAAATAGCCAGCACTCATCCCTCATGCGAACGAGAAAAGCTAGAATCGGTGAAGAAAACACATATGGTGTGGGATTTATGTAAATAACTGAGAGGAATTATATTTCTTTGGCAAGTCCGAAGCATAACCCTCAGCAGTTTGCATAAGATTCGTATGCTTGTATGTGTGCACATATTAACGTAATTTTTTTAATAGTAACACCTATTGGCAACTCCATAGTTCCAGCGGGAATTCTATGTGTGGAAGTCGCATAAGACCTAAAAGGAATCGGAGAAATGCCAAATAAAAGGTTCAATTTTATAGATATCCTGATAGTTCGTGGGTTCAGGTTTCGATGGAGAATGAATAATTGCGATATTCTTCTTCTGCCATTCAGAGCCTTGAATAACTCAGCGAAAATCCGTCTCGACATCTAATGCAAAAGGAGTTATGGTTGCGATGCAAGAGATGCACAATGGGAAAATGGAATATGTGAGTGTTGAGATGCGGCACTACATCCTTTTCCTGAAGTCTTCTTATTAGCACGTATACATAATTCAAAACTAATCACATATACAGAAAAAAATAAAATATATATAAGAAGACAAACAAACTGGTCCGTATAGTTAGGCCCATGAGTAGTCCAAAGAAACTAAATAACTTATGAAATCTTACGAAATCTAAATAAATAAACAATCAAAAAAAAAAAAAAAAAAAAAAAACCGAAACATAAATCAAAAATTACTTAAATAAATAAACCTTTATTAATTTTTATTAATACATGTGTGTAGGTGTCACTGATCTCGTGTGTGACCCGACTTGATTTTCTTTCATAACTGACTTACATTTCAACCAAACATGCCCCTTGCACACAGCCCTAATACCGGTTTGTCGGTGCAAGAACCACAGGAACCAATAGGCACCTGTCTTCTATGCGATGAACACATGACAGGATCCTCAAATGTTGTAACAACTGAGTGTGGTCACGTGTTTCATCGAAATTGCCTACAAAATTACCTTAGAGACACCCCGAAGTGTCCGATTTGTGAATCCACAGGAGGTATTCAATTGATTTTAGATGCAATGCCAGGTCCTTCAGCACCAGTCACAGCTGAGGAGGCGAGAGTGCACGATACTAGGTATAAAGGCCAGCGTAGGCCTGTGTCTCATTCTAGATCAACGCATTTGAACAAATCCAATGCTTCAAGTGAAGAGAATTTCTCCAATCCGGACACTCAGCCAACCAAGCGTTCTACGCGAGGTAGACGAGGAAGGGGAGGTACATCACGACCTCAAAATAATGTACAAAATTCTCAAGTGACAGATACACAATCAAAGCCACAAGTAGAAATCGATTACAATAGAATTTTCGAAAGAATGGAAAGTATTATTCAAACGGAATTATCTAATGTGCATCTTCAAGCTAATGTAACACCACCTAGAGTTTCGAACAATACGGTTCAGTCTCGCTCGCCTCAAGCAAACTCATTCTCGCGAAGCGAAGCGCGCTCTGTTACGACGCTGAGTCCCGAAAAGGTAACTCAGCTTATCCAAGGGTGGGGAGTAAAATATGATGGAGAACCTACAGGTCCATCAGTTCAAGAGTTTCTATATCGAGTTAGCGCTCTCACTGAGGATTGTCTTAACGGAGATTTTCCGATACTTTGCAAAAATTTGCACGTCCTTCTCACGGGAAAGGCCAGAGAATGGTTCTGGCGCTTTCGTAAAGAAAATAGGGTGATCACTTGGGAAGAGTTTTGCTTGTCCTTGAAAAGCCATTATCAGGATTTCAAGGACGATGACATCCTAATGGAAGAAATCCGTGCGCGTAAACAGCGAGAAGGAGAATCCTTTGAACTGTATTACGAATCCATTATGAAAATTGCTTCTCGTCTCGTAGAACCGTTTGATGAATACCGATTAACACAGCAATTGCTGCGTAACTTATTGCCAGATATTCGGCAAGCTTTACTTTTTGTGCCAGTATCTTCAGTCGCTCATCTCAGACAGTTGATTTATAAACGAGAGAACCTTTTAGGAGACGTTGAATTTCGTCGATCTGCTAAAATCGCAGTTGGCCCTAAAGTTTTTAGAAAAGCTTTAGCGGCATTAAAAACCGAAGAAGATTTGTCTCAATCAGATTCAGAAGAAAATGCATCTGTAGAAGCAGTACAGTTGGCAAGAAAACCTTTGACTTGTTGGAATTGTAACAAACCAGGTCACACATGGGATATGTGTTTAGCAGAGCGCTGCATATTTTGTTATGGGTGCGGAGCCAAGGACCTTTATAAGCCCCAGTGTCCGACCTGCATTAAAAGGGCGGAAAACCCGAAAGTGGGTCCCGTTGTCGACAGCCGACGAAGGGCCCGTTAATACAGTCCGCTGTCATAGGGGAATCTGTTGAGGCAGATTGTCCCCAGCGTTTGTCTGCTCCTTTAAAACAGACACTCGCGCAAAACTCACCAGACTTACAACCTTTGAGCCCGTTTCGTCCTTATCATGAGCGGCTAGCTCATTATGAGCGGGTTCGTTCCCGGATTTTCGGAGATATATCCTCTATTTGTCGCAAAGTCAGACGCAGCACGTTGCGGATGCGTAACTTCTGGTCAATAGTCAAAAAGTCACGACAACGACTGATTGCAGCCATCGTCAACGACCAGGCTGATGGTCGCCTGTATGCTGCTGTTTCATTCTTAGACCTGACTGAAATAGGACTTCTTGACACTGGTGCTAACATCAGCTGTATCGGAGCTGATTTGGCTGGAAAGAGTTGGACAGATTGTCCACACTTTAAACCGATCGTTTCGCATGTTAAAACCGCAGACGGGAAAAGCCACTCAGTTACAGGCGTTCTCTGCGTTGATGTGAACTACAACGGCATTTGTAAAAAGATAAATTTTTACGTCATTCCATCCATTAGTAAACGTGTTATTTTAGGCATAGACTTCTGGAGAATTTTCGACCTTGCTCCCGGAGTTATTTCTGCCATTGGTCCTCCGAGCCTATTAAGCGAGGTTAATAAGGAAGAGGAGAAGCAATACCCTTTGACTGAATCTCAAAAAGCTCGTCTCGCTGCAGTCATCAATTTGTTTCCAAATTATGCTGAGCAAGGGCTGGGAAAAACGTCACTTTTGAGTCATGACATTGATGTCGGCACTTCAAAGCCCATCAAACAGCGCTTTTATCCAGTTTCACCTGGAGTAGAGAAGCTTATGTATCAAGAGATCGATAGAATGCTGGCAGATGGTGTCATTGAACCGTCACAGAGCCCATGGAGCTCACCAATGCGATTAGTCATAAAACCTGGGAAGGTGCGACTTTGTCTTGACGCACGTCGTATAAATGACTGCACCCGGAAAGACGCATATCCTTTGCCAAACATAGACGGCATATTTTCAAGGTTACCTAAGGCTAACCTTATCACCAAGTTAGACCTTAAGGATGCCTTTTGGCAGATACCTCTCACAGAGGAAGCCAAAGCTATTACAGCATTTACCGTCCCTGGTAGGCCGTTGTACCAATTTAACGTTATGCCTTTCGGTTTGTGCAACGCGCCTCAAACGATGTGTCGATTAGTGGATCAATTGATTCCACCGGATCTCAAGACGTGCGTTTTCGGATATTTAGACGATATTTGCATAGTCTCTGAAGACTTCGATACCCATTTAGCAGTTCTGATTCGTTTGTCTGACGAATTTCGCCGAGCTAATCTAACGTTGAACATTTCGAAGAGTCACTTTTGCGTTACACAGGTGGGGTACTTGGGATATGTGATAGGGCATGGCGGCATCGCCACAGATCCAAATAAAGTGGAGGCTATCAACTCCTGGCCATCCCCAAAGACGCTGAAGCACGCTCGAAGTTTTCTAGGTCTTGTAGGGTGGTATAGGCGATTTATCAAGAACTTTGCTGAGCTGGTATTTCCGATAACAGAGCTTCTATCTACAAAAAAGAAGTTCGTGTGGACGGATGCAGCTCAAGTCGCTTTTACAAACTTGAGAGAAGTTATTACTTCTGCACCCGTCCTTCAAAATCCGGATTTTGAAAAGAAATTTTATGTTCATTGCGACGCTAGCGATTGTGGCGTGGGAGCAGTATTGGTTCAGTTGTCAGATGACAATGAAGAGCGCCCTGTTGCCTTCATGTCGAAGAAGCTCAACTCTGCGCAACGCAACTACAGTGTCACAGAACGTGAATGCTTGGCTACAGTGCTGGCCATCGAAAAATTCCGTTGTTATCTCGAGCTGCAGGAGTTTGAGATAATTACAGACCATGCGAGTCTCCTCTGGCTGATGCGTCAACCAAATCTCAAGGGTAGATTAGCCAGGTGGGCCATGCGCATGCAAGGTTACAAATTCAGTCTTAGTCATCGTAGAGGGAAGGATAACGTCGTACCTGATGCACTATCCCGAATTCACCAAAATGAGGTAGAAGCACTAGAAGTGCTCAAGCCAGTCATCGACTTAGATTCTCCCCATTTTGAGGATTCGGAGTATCGACAACTACGCGAAGAGGCTTTAAACCCTGATGGAAATTATCCTGACTTGAAAGTCAAGAACCAATATTTGTACATACGCACACAACACACCGACGGCACAGCGGCTGGTGAGCAGCGTGCATGGAAACTTTGGGTTCCGCATGCGTTAACCGAGTCTGTGATCAATAGTTTGCATGACACGGTTACCAGTGCTCATGGCGGCATGGCCAAAACTCTGGAACTCATTAGGCGTAATTTCTTTTGGCCCGGAATGGTCACTCAGGTGAGGGATTACGTACGCAATTGCGACGTGTGCAAGGCCACAAAAGCTCCAAACGTCACTTTAAGACCTCCGATGGGTAAAGCGGCCACGACGGATAGACCTTTCGAGCGTTTATACATCGACATCCTCGGCCCGTATCCGCGCAGTAAGAATGGAAACATAGGCCTTCTTATAGTCTTGGACCATTTTTCGAAGTTCCATTGGCTGTGTCCTCTTAAAAAGTTTACTACTGCACCGATACAGGAATTTCTCCAGAATCAAATCTTTTTGACTTATGGCATTCCTTCATGCATTGTTAGTGACAATGGCGTTCAGTTCAAGAGCAAAGACTTTAATGCTTGGCTAACGTCATTGGGGGTTCGTCACATGTACACGGCTGTATATTCACCGCAATCGAATGCGTCCGAGCGTGTCAATCGCTCTTTGATTGCTGGTATTCGTGCGTTTCTATCGGATAATCACAATGAGTGGGATAGACATATCCACGCAATTAGTTGCGCGCTGAGAAATGCCCACCACAAAAGCATAGGTTGCTCTCCTTATTTCGCGCTTTATGGCTTTAACATGGCAACACATGGCAGCTCCTATAAGCTCCTTAACAAGTTTCATCTTTTGGGAGAGGCTGAAGACATATTGGCGCGAGAAGATCAGCTTGCAGCATTAAGGAAGCAGCTAAAGGCTAATGTTTCTAAAGCGTTTGAAATTAATGAGAGGCAGTATAATTTGCGCTCACGAGAAGTGTCCTACCGTGTGGGGCAGGAAATCTTCCGAAGAAATTTCGCGCAAAGCAATTTCGCTAAGCAAATTAATGCTAAATTGAATCCCCAGTGGATCAAATCCAGGATAAAAGCGAAATTGGGTTCAGCTTATTACTTGTTGGAAGATCACTTGGGAAGAGAGCTAGGTACATATCATGCGAAGGATCTTAAGCAGTAAAAGCGTCGGGATGTCCTCTTTGAATCTTTTTCAAGCCATTTCCCTGGCTCCAAGGAAGCTTTGAAATGACTTGTGGTTGTAGTGTACATCCCTGGTCTTTCGTTAATTTATCGATATTAGTGTTGGTTAAGTCTCTAAGGACTAGCCTAGCCCTCTCTTAACAAAATATCGAACAGTTAATATCGATCATAGTTAAAAGTTGAGCTTTGCCATCTCTAAGCCCTTGGTCCATCTCTTTTCTCGAATGACGCCAAGCCAACGTGACCTGCGCAACTTATTTCAAAGTGAGAAAATTTATAATCTCGACTTTTGAAAGGCATCATCCACGGAAATTTAGCGAGTTTTGCTGGTTTTAATACCATGTAAGTACTGTGTTAACAGCAGATACTTATTGCTGGACAAGCTCTAATAATTTCCTTGTTTTTCTCTAGACACTTGTTGGCATAGCCCTCAGGAGCACCCTAGCGGCACTCCAATTATTTTCAACACAGCCACTGGCTCAAGACCACACGTGGTTGAGTCCGGCTCGTGCACCCTGACACGTCAATCGGATAAATTTTGTAATCCGGACATCTCAGTCGGATATATATTGGTGTATGGTGACGCTGCACTCTGCATGAGGTGTGCAAGCACGCCACACATACACATAACCTCCTTGTTAAACGGCATTGATTTCAATAATCGTAAGTAACAATATACTTGTATATGCAATCTGTGCATATAATAATTATCTGTTACAAAACTCTCAGGTTGTATCCCTTGGTGGAATAAAAGAATTGTGTTGTTTCTGCCAGTACACACAAACATACATTGGTGGCGGCGGAGGTGCCGCTCATCTTTAATCCATCATCTTTAGTTTCATCGACACCCTTGGGGCGCAAAATAGTGAAAGTGAATCGTGAAAAATAAAAAAAATTAATTAAATTATTAAATAATATACACACATGAGACACACACACACACACATAAAGTAATGTAAATAATCAATGCCAAACACACACGCACATAAAATAATGTAAATAATCAATGCCAAACACACACGCACATAAAATCCTGTAAATAATCAATCACACACACACTTAAAACTTTAATACTAAAACAAAGAAAGTAAAAATTAAAAACTTAAAATAAATGTGAGTACTTAAAAATTAAAAATTAAATTTAATATAAGTGCTAAAGCTAATTAAATTTGGTTTTTAATTTCTAAGTATTCCTATTTTTTTATATTTATGAAAAAAGAAAACTAAAAAGGTCCTTATAATTAATTTAAAAATAGGCTGAATAATTTGTCTTAACTTTTAATCAAGTTTCCTTAAATACTTTCTTTAGTCATTAAGCCAATGCAGTGTGCTTAATTGATCATGCATAAAGAAATGCAAATATAGAAAAAAAAAAAATATGATCAGCTCCCTTACAGTGAATTTATAATTATGTGTGTGCCATAAATATTATTATCTAGTAACGAAACAGCAACACACACCGTACATCAACTTGGTACCAAGGATCTTGTCGGGGTAAGTGGAAGAGAATTTTATTGCACACATGATGCTTTGTTAAATTAATTATAAAATTCACTGGCCCAAACATTAGTAGCTTTGAATTATTAAAATAGAGAAAGAAAATGCGAAGTCATAACACTAAAAATTAATGAAAAGAAAATGCTAGTACAAATTATTGCCCTATTTTTGAAACTTGAAATTTGTAAATGAAACTTTAAATTTATAAATGAAATGTTAAATTTAGAAGGAAAAAAAAAAATTTAAAATAACTAAATAAAAAAAAAAAAAAAAAAATGAAATACTAAAGTTAGAAAATGATCTCCAGAACTGAAAAATGAATATACCTAATTGAAATGAAAGAAAGAAAAATTAAGTTGTTGCAACTCTATTGCACCACTCTCTTATATTATCATGATAAGACAACTAACTCTACTTATCATAATTATAAATAAATGAATGAGCTTTATAATGTTTAACTAAATTCAATAATATGTTTCTTTGGATGAAAATGGGCTGAGCTTGCGTATCAGCCGATTTGTTTAGGGATTTCCTATTAATTTCGCCGAAAGGAAATCATGGTAGGGCGGGTAAAGAAGGCGGGCTGCACCAACACCTTTAGCAGCCTCGTCATCATTTAATGGCGTCAGTAAATTTATAAATTGTATCATCGATCTGAAAAAGGCATCGGGACTAAAATTTTTTTTTGTAAAGCTACCAATTGTTCTCTAAATATCTTAACACCTTTTCTAGTCATCGAACCACCCCAACCGAATGATAACTAGCCGCATCCAGGGTCCCCCCAGACTAGAGAAAGAGACATTAGCAGTTGTATTTAAATGGTTGTAAAAAAAAAAAAAAAAAAAAATGTAGTTGTATGTTAAAAATACAAAACTTTTACAATACAGCTACACTATAATTACAACTATATAAAGCACGAACGTGTTAATAAATATAAACGTATTCGAATTAATTACATAATACAGAATAATAATACGAATAATAATACGAATAATAATAATAATAATAATAATATGAATAATAATACGAATAATAATACGAATAATAATACGAATAATAATATGAATAATAATACGAATAATAATACGAATAATAATAAATAATACGAATAATAATAATACGAATAATAATACGAATAATAATACGAATAATAATATACGAATAATAATACGAATAATAATACGAATAATAATACGAATAATAATACAAATAATAATACGAATAATAATACGAATAATAATACGAATAATAATACGAATAATAATACGAATAATAATACGAATAATAATACGAATAATAATACGAATAATAATACGAATAATAATACGAATAATAATATGAATAATAATAATAATAATAATAATACGAATAATAATACGAATAATAATACGAATAATAATACGAATAATAATACGAATAATAATACGAATAATAATACGAATAATAATACGAATAATAATACGAATAATAATACGAATAATAATACGAATAATAATACGAATAATAATACGAATAATAATACGAATAATAATACGAATAATAATACGAATAATAATACGAATAATAATACGAATAATAATACGAATAATAATACGAATAATAATACGAATAATAATACGAATAATAATACGAATAATAATACGAATAATAATACGAATAATAATACGAATAATAATACGAATAATAATATGAATAATAATACGAATAATAATACGAATAATAATACGAATAATAATACGAATAATAATACGAATAATAATACGAATAATAATACGAATAATAATACGAATAATAATACGAATAATAATACGAATAATAATACGAATAATAATACGAATAATAATACGAATAATAATACGAATAATAATACGAATAATAATACGAATAATAATACGAATAATAATACGAATAATAATAATAATAATAATAATACGAATAATAATACGAATAATAATACGAATAATAATACGAATAATAATACGAATAATAATACGAATAATAATACGAATAATAATACGAATAATAATACGAATAATAATACGAATAATAATACGAATAATAATACGAATAATAATACGAATAATAATACGAATAATAATACGAATAATAATACGAATAATAATACGAATAATAATACGAATAATAATACGAATAATAATACGAATAATAATACGAATAATAATATAAATAATAATACGAATAATAATACGAATAATAATACGAATAATAATAATACGAATAATAATACGAATAATAATACGAATAATAATACGAATAATAATACGAATAATAATACGAATAATAATACGAATAATAATACGAATAATAATACGAATAATAATACGAATAATAATACGAATAATAATACGAATAATAATACGAATAATAATACGAATAATAATATGAATAATAATACGAAATAATAATACGAATAATAATACGAATAATAATACGAATAATAATACGAATAATAATACGAATAATAATAAGAATAATAATATAATAATAAATAATAATACGAATAATAATACGAATAATAATACGAATAATAATACGAATAATAATACGAATAATAATACAAATAATAATACGAATAATAATACGAATAATAATACGAATAATAATACGAATAATAATACGAATAATAATAATAATAATAATAATAATAATAAATAATAATACGAATAATAATACGAATAATAATACGAATAATAATACGAATAATAATACGAATAATAAAATGAATAATAATACGAATAATAATACGAATAATAATAATACGAATAATAATACGAATAATAATACGAATAATAATACGAATAATAATAAGAATAATATAATAATAATAATAATACGAATAATAATACGAATAATAATACGAATAATAATACGAATAATAATACGAATAATAATACGAATAATAATACGAATAATAATATACGAATAATAATACGAATAATAATACGAATAATAATACGAATAATAATACGAATAATAATACGAATAATAATACGAATAATAATACGAATAATAATACGAATAATAATACGAATAATAATAAGAATAATAATACGAATAATAATACGAATAATAATACGAATAATAATACGAATAATAATACGAATAATAATACGAATAATAATACGAATAATAATACGAATAATAATACGAATAATAATACGAATAATAATACGAATAATAATACGAATAATAATACGAATAATAATACGAATAATAATACGAATAATAATACGAATAATAATACGAATAATAATACGAATAATAATACGAATAATAATACGAATAATAATACAAATAATAATACGAATAATAATACGAATAATAATACGAATAATAATACGAATAATAATACGAATAATAATACGAATAATAATACGAAATAATAATACGAATAATAATACGAATAATAATATGAATAATAAACGAATAATAATACGAATAATAATACGAATAATAATACGAATAATAATACGAATAATAATACGAATAATAATACGAATAATAATACGAATAATAATACGAATAATAATACGAATAATAATAATAATATGAATAATAATAATAATAATAATAATACGAATAATAATACGAATAATAATATGAATAATAATACGAATAATAATAATACGAATAATAATACGAATAATAATACGAATAATAATACGAATAATAATACGAATAATAATACGAATAATAATATGAATAATAATACGAATAATAATACGAATAATAATACGAATAATAATACGAATAATAATACGAATAATAATACGAATAATAATACGAATAATAATACGAATAATAATACGAATAATAATACGAATAATAATACGAATAATAATACGAATAATAATACGAATAATAATACGAATAATAATACGAATAATAATAATACGAATAATAATACGAATAATAATACGAATAATAATACGAATAATAATACGAATAATAATACGAATAATAATACGAATAATAATACGAATAATAATACGAATAATAATACGAATAATAATACGAATAATAATATGAATAATAATACGAATAATAATACGAATAATAATACGAATAATAATACGAATAATAATACGAATAATAATACGAATAATAATACGAATAATAATACGAATAATAATACGAATAATAATACGAATAATAATACGAATAATAATACGAATAATAATACGAATAATAATACGAATAATAATACGAATAATAATACGAATAATAATACGAATAATAATACGAATAATAATACGAATAATAATACGAATAATAATACGAATAATAATACGAATAATAATACGAATAATAATACGAATAATAATACGAATAATAATACGAATAATAATACGAATAATAATACGAATAATAATACGAATAATAATACGAATGATAATAATACGAATAATAATACGAATAATAATACGAATAATAATACGAATAATAATACGAATAATAATACGAATAATAATACGAATAATAATACGAATAATAATACGAATAATAATATAAAATAATAATACGAATAATAATACGAATAATAATACGAATAATAATACGAATAATAATACGAATAATAATACGAATAATAATAATACGAATAATAATACGAATAATAATACGAATAATAATATGAATAATAATACGAATAATAATACGAATAATAATACGAATAATAATACGAATAATAATACGAATAATAATACGAATAATAATACGAATAATAATACGAATAATAATACGAATAATAATACGAATAATAATACGAATAATAATACGAATAATAATACGAATAATAATACGAATAATAATACGAATAATAATACGAATAATAATACGAATAATAATACGAATAATAATACGAATAATAATACGAATAATAATACGAATAATAATACGAATAATAATACGAATAATAATACGAATAATAATACAAATAATAATACGAATAATAATACGAATAATAATACGAATAATAATACGAATAATAATACGAATAATAATACGAATAATAATACGAATAATAATACGAATAATAATACGAATAATAATACGAATAATAATACGAATAATAATACGAATAATAATACGAATAATAATACGAATAATAATACGAATAATAATACGAAATAATAATACGAATAATAATACGAATAATAATACGAATAATAATACGAATAATAATACGAATAATAATACGAATAATAATACGAATAATAATACGAATAATAATACGAATAATAATACGAATAATAATACGAATAATAATACGAATAATAATACGAATAATAATACAAATAATAATACGAATAATAATACGAATAATAATACGAATAATAATACGAATAATAATACGAATAATAATACGAATAATAATACGAATAATAATACGAATAATAATACGAATAATAATACGAATAATAATACGAATAATAATACGAATAATAATACGAATAATAATACGAATAATAATACGAATAATAATACGAATAATAATACGAATAATAATACGAATAATAATACGAATAATAATACGAATAATAATACGAAATAATAATATGAATAATAATAATACGAATAATAATACGAATAATAATACGAATAATAATACGAATAATAATACGAATAATAATACGAATAATAATACGAATAATAATACGAATAATAATACGAATAATAATACAAATAATAATACGAATAATAATACGAATAATAATACGAATAATAATACGAATAATAATACGAATAATAATACGAATAATAATACGAATAATAATACGAATAATAATACGAATAATAATACGAATAATAATACGAATAATAATACGAATAATAATACGAATAATAATACGAATAATAATACGAATAATAATACGAATAATAATACGAATAATAATACGAATAATAATACGAATAATAATACGAATAATAATACGAATAATAAATAATAATACGAATAATAATACGAATAATAATACGAATAATAATACGAATAATAATACGAATAATAATACGAATAATAATACGAATAATAATACGAATAATAATAAATAATAATACGAATAATAATACGAATAATAATACGAATAATAATACGAATAATAATACGAATAATAATACGAATAATAATAATAATAATAAATAATAATACGAATAATAATACGAATAATAATACGAATAATAATACGAATAATAATACAGAATAATAATACGAATAATAATACGAATAATAATACGAATAATAATACGAATAATAATACAGAATAATAATACGAATAATAATACGAATAATAATACGAATAATAATACGAATAATAATACGAATAATAATACGAATAATAATACGAATAATAATACGAATAATAATACGAATAATAATACGAATAATAATACGAATAATAATACGAATAATAATACGAATAATAATACGAATAATAATACGAATAATAATACGAATAATAATACGAATAATAATACGAATAATAATACAAATAATAATACGAATAATAATACGAATAATAATACGAATAATAATACGAATAATAATAATGAATAATAATACGAATAATAATACGAATAATAATACGAATAATAATACGAATAATAATACGAATAATAATAACGAATAATAATACGAATAATAATACGAATAATAATACGAATAATAATACGAATAATAATACGAATAATAATACGAATAATAATACGAATAATAATACGAATAATAATACGAATAATAATACGAATAATAATACGAATAATAATACGAATAATAATACGAATAATAATACAAATAATAATACGAATAATAATACGAATAATAATACGAATAATAATACGAATAATAATACGAATAATAATACGAATAATAATACGAATAATAATACGAATAATAATACGAATAATAATACGAATAATAATACGAATAATAATACGAATAATAATACGAATAATAATATGAATAATAATACGAATAATAATACGAATAATAATACGAATAATAATACGAATAATAATACGAATAATAATATACAAATAATAATACGAATAATAATACGAATAATAATACGAATAATAATACGAATAATAATACGAATAATAATACGAATAATAATACGAATAATAATACAAATAATAATACGAATAATAATACGAATAATAATACAAATAATAATACGAATAATAATACGAATAATAATACGAATAATAATACGAATAATAATACGAATAATAATACGAATAATAATACGAATAATAATACGAATAATAATACGAATAATAATACGAATAATAATACGAATAATAATACGAATAATAATACGAATAATAATACGAATAATAATACGAATAATAATACGAATAATAATACGAATAATAATACGAATAATAATACGAATAATAATACGAATAATAATACGAATAATAATACGAATAATAATACGAATAATAATACGAATAATAATACGAATAATAATACGAATAATAATACGAATAATAATACGAATAATAATACGAATAATAATACGAATAATAATACGAATAATAATACGAATAATAATACGAATAATAATACGAATAATAATACGAATAATAATACGAATAATAATACGAATAATAATACGAATAATAATACAAATAATAATACGAATAATAATACGAATAATAATACGAATAATAATACGAATAATAATACAAATAATAATATGAATAATAATACGAATAATAATACGAATAATAATACGAATAATAATACGAATAATAATACGAATAATAATACGAATAATAATACGAATAATAATACGAATAATAATACGAATAATAATACGAATAATAATACGAATAATAATACGAATAATAATACGAATAATAATACGAATAATAATACGAATAATAATACGAATAATAATACGAATAATAATACGAATAATAATACGAATAATAATACAAATAATAATACGAATAATAATACGAATAATAATACGAATAATAATACAAATAATAATACGAATAATAATACGAATAATAATACAAATAATAATACGAATAATAATACGAATAATAATACGAATAATAATACGAATAATAATACGAATAATAATACGAATAATAATACGAATAATAATACAATAATAATACAATAATAATACGAATAATAATACGAATAATAATACGAATAATAATACGAATAATAATACAATAATAATACGAATAATAATACGAATAATAATACAAATAATAATACGAATAATAATACAAATAATAATACAAATAATAATACGAATAATAATACGAATAATAATACGAATAATAATACGAATAATAATACGAATAATAAATACGAATAATAATACAAATAATAATACGAATAATAATACGAATAATAATACGAATAATAATACGAATAATAATACGAATAATAATACGAATAATAATACGAATAATAATACGAATAATAATACGAATAATAATACGAATAATAATAATACGAATAATAATACGAATAATAATACGAATAATAATACGAATAATAATACGAATAATAATACGAATAATAATACGAATAATAATACGAATAATAATACGAATAATAATACGAATAATAATATCGAATAATAATACGAATAATAATACGAATAATAATACGAATAATAATATGAAATATAATACGATT
>JAEIFI010000595.1:0-10208 GCA_018901815.1 Zaprionus lachaisei | reverse complement strand
ATCTTCTTGGGGACCAACCACACTGTGGCACTCAAGGGGAATGGCTATTACGAATGATATCTTGTTCTAAAAGTTTCCGAATCTGTTTACTAATTTCTATTTTCTCGCATTGGGCGTATCTAAATGGTCTTGAATAAATTGGGATTTCGTCTGTCGTTGGGGATGAAATGTTTAATTTGGTTTGAGAATGATAGACTGTCCGTTTCTTTGTGAAAAATCGTTGGGAATTGGCAAAGTAGTTTTTTCAATTCAACTTCCTCTTCCATATTTAAATGTTAAATGCGTAATTGGTTAAAATCTATCTTATTATTTGTTTGTTCGTCCGTTATTAATGTAGTCACGTTAACTTCTATACATTCTTCGAAGTAAATCTTCTGTTCTTTGTCTGAATAGTTGACTACTTCCATGTCATCTAACATTATCCTTTGCTTTATATAATCCTTCTGTCACTAACACATTTTCACATATTTCAACTTCTTTACAATTAAATTCCCCTTCTTTTATGTTAACCGGAAGAGCTACCACTGTTTTTGCTTGTGGCTCTAGCAGATAAACTTGCGTTGTCCTATTCTGTTTTAATATAATTAGTATTTGAGCGGACTCAGTGCCGTGTATTTGATTGGTTGTTTCTGTTATAATTGTTTGTCCTAGCACTATTGTTGGAACTATACTGTTATGGAGCTTGATTGGAGTTTCAACGGTATTTAAGTTTCTATTTCCGTTGTTGCTAGTCGATGCTTGAACTACTTGACCCTGATCTGTGTTATTTCTCCTTTGCTCCTGTCCTGATCCTTTCTGATCGAATTGTTTTCTTTTTTCTCTCCTGGAAATATAATTCCCTTTTAGTGCCTCTTCATAGGCTTCGGTCAGGGTTCTGGGTCTTAGGGCCCTTATAAAGGCGCCCAGCGGTCCCCTTACTCCCGTTATAAATGCGTCTAGACATAACCTTGTGTATGATTCTTTTTTTGCTTTCACTACTGATTGTTCCCTTTCTTTAGTCTCTATGACATTAAACAATGCCAGTTTAACTTCCGATATCTGTTCGTATAGTCTAGTTAAAGAAAGATCTTTCTTCTTAATTAGATAAATTTCCTCCAACAAGGAAAAGTCTTCTCGTTTGTCCGTAAAGTTAGCGCAAAGTGTCTCTCTAATAGTGTCCCAATTAAGAGGGATTCCCTCTGTAATTAAGACTCCGTTTGCTCGTCCTTCTATCTTGTTTCTAATAGTTCTCATTAATAGATGACCATAAGGAGTTTGATCTGCTCCCCTGATCATCATCATAATTTCTTCGACGTTCGTAATGAAGTGTCGTTAAGGGTCTTAAAATGTCCGTCATAGGTCGGCAGAAATCTAATTGCGTCTGGAATCCGTAAGGTGTTAAATATGTCATTGGGGCTGGTGTTTACCGCTGGTGGCGGCGTTTGGAGGCCGATGTTGGCGGAGCGTTGAAAGTCATTATTGTCGGGACTGTTTCTCTACCTAAGATAAAATCTTCTTCAATGGACTCTAAAGACCTTGATGCCAATCCTTATCTTTCAGCTCTACTTCCACTTTTGGTGTTCGGAAACAACCTTTTGATATTCGACATGACCCCCTCTATACAACTGTAAATTTTATCGGGCCTATTTTAGTATTTCAATTATGTCCTGTGAATTCCTATTTACTCTTCGTTTCCTATATAATTGTGTGTTGGTGAGTTGTGATCTTAATTTTACTATGTGTTGATATCTTAGTTTCGAATGTGTTGTTATCTTAGTTTCTAATGTGTGTTGTTATCTTAATTTATAGTGTGGGTGTATTAATGTTATTCTTAATTAACTTAGTTTTATTTTGTGTGTCTTGTTAACCGTTGTGTTGTGGTGTGTGTTGATGTAATGGTGTCTTCTAAAATTTCCTATAATGAAGGATTTTTTAGTTTTGATGTACATGTGTAAAGTTATGAATCTGGTGCAATCGGTAGTTTATTTGTTTTCACTTCGTGTTTGTTAATTCTCATGTGGTACTTTAAGTGCAGATTAATAATCACCTTGCGTCTCCTTTAAACAACTTGAATTCGGGTATATCTCAAAAACCACATAAGCTTTTGCGCAAGCCTTCAACTCTGAATGTTATGGTTATTGAACTATTTCCCGTCCTCGTACATTCAGGTGGTGCCTTTTCAGATTAAGCCTTATTGCTTTATCTCTTGATATACTCCAGAACACCTTATCTTATCGCCTTATTGCGTAAGCCTTTTTTGCTTTTATGAATCTGGGTATTCGTATGTACATCACATGCATACATCACTAAACCAAACGCTACTCACTATGGACTTATGCTGCCACGTGCTCGCTTGTTTGAATATATGCAATCTGATACGTGGCTGCGGCCGTCAAGTGTGACCACCGGGTTTTCGCTGACAATGCATTATGATTTTCGTACTGAGATTGATTGTGTAATTTTGCATCATAATTTTTTATTAATTTTAGTTTTCACTACTACCGTTGCTGTCTTACATGAATAGCCAATATACGGGAGTCCACTGTATAGCTCTTTAGGTCCGGCTGCGCCACTTATAAATGGGCCGTAGCTCTACGTAACAATTGGTTAAATATTTTGTCAATGATTAAATTCCACAACAAATGTTTGTTTTTAATTTTCAAATTTATTCGGTAATTTACTTTTGACAGTATTCGTATGTTCGTTTCAATTGACTGCGGTTTTATGCACGACCAAATTGCAACTGACTGTGCGTCGCAAAAAGAAAAACTTCTTTTTTGCTTCACGCTGTTTCTGCACTCGGCGTCAGCTACAACGCCTCGCTATAACGGTCCTTTCTAAGCTACAAAATGCATAGCTGACCAATCACATCGCGTTTTAAGGCTGATGTAACATTACCATTATTGTGAAATCTATTTCTAGAATTTTAGAGACCATATACGCTCAACAGTTTGTTTTTTGTGTGTGTCAACATGTGCGTCGTTTTATTTCACAATATGTTGTTGTTCGTGGATATTCCTATAATATGTGGAGTGCTGAGCTGTTGTTGTTGTGGCCTTTGATGCTGTTGTCATTCAGCGGCATCTGGACGGTTTCAGTGTAGGAGGAGGAAGGTGCAGTGGTAACTCGCGTGCTGTTGGAGGCGTGCAGCTCACATAGTCGCATGCCCACCTCACTGGCAAAGGCCTTTGGCCTTTCCGCCGAAAATGGGTTTTGCCGCGCCTTGTTCAGGTCAAGGGCGTCGGCACAGTTCTCCACTACAGTGACTATGAAGATGGAAGATGTTTAGATCAGGACTCCGGTCCAAAAGGTTAACAAGGACCTGCAAACCAGCTACCGCCGGCGGACACTCGGTGCCATGTGCCAAGCAGAGTCTCCATCGTTCTGGGGGCCGACGTCTATGGAGACGTAGTCCTTCCACGGCTGGTTCCATGCCACGGTGGACTGCCGAGAATATAGTTGAAAAATACATAGTAAACTCCACGCGACCCGAATTTTTTTTTTGAATTATTTATTAGTTGCCGCCACCACATTCAAATCAACTCATAACTTTTATTTGATTTTAATTTAAAAATCAGAAATAAAAGTTATAAATTGATTTTTATTTTCAAAATTCTAATATAATAATTAAAAATGATTTTTAAGTTTTAAATTAGTTTATAACTCTTATTTTGCAATATTTTTAATACAAATTATTACCGATACATTCCTTGATTATAATGACTGTTTGTGTTGATTAGTTAATTTGTTTCTGCCTAACAGTAGGTCATATTTTTCTGAGAAATCGTGAATATAGAATGTTTTCTTAGTGGGACAAAGGTTGGTTGGATGCACCATTTATAGTGTGGACTTTAGCTTTAGAATGTTTTGCTAGAAAATTTTTTTTTTGCTTCATAATGTTAATAGACAAACCAAGGCAGGAGGAGGAGGAGGTTAAACTATTTATTTTAATTTTTAGGAACGGGTTTCCTCCTCTGAGTCGATTTCCGACTCCTGGCCGACTCTGGTTGATGATTATTTTCATCTGTGTCCATTTTATGTTATCCACTAGCACATTCTCTTTGCCGTTAGACAGGAGGAATGGTGCATTAACATTTTTTTTTGGTTTGAATTCGTTCATAACTTTTGGATTTGATTCACCAGGCTTTCAAATAGTATTTTAATTTGAATTATTTGTGTTATGCAAAGCATTGCTCACGAAATTTTGATATTTTCCCTTATTCTTTGAAGTTTGAGGTGAGTTTGTGTTAGGGTTGGAAATAGTTTGAGCTTTTGTTCGATCATTGAAAGTTATTTCGTGCACGCCCTCTTGTTGTGCTATTTGTTTGGGTTTGGATACGGTCGTTATGTCATGTCTACTAAGAGTCATAAATAACCTATCAGGCAACTTCCTCATAATTACATTTTTAACTGTGTTGTTTAGTGCGTTTGTGTATTATTAAGGTTGTTTTCTAACATAAGCTTATTTTATATTGTGAAAGATTTCGATTCTAAGTCTTCGACAAACTTATTGATACTTCCGGTGAAACGTGTATTGTAGAGTCTGCGAAGCAGCTCCATAGTGTTTGGGTTTCATACTCGCTGATATGGGCGTTCATGTAGTCCGGCCAGGTTGTTGCTCCAGATAGCTGTAATACTCGATGGGCATCCCCCTGCAATCTCCATCTGGATTGCACTGAAGAACACATGTTTTTGTTTGGTGTCGATCGATGGGTATAGTTGAAGTATGAACTCGATCCTTCTGATAAAGGCACTGAGCTCTTGGGTATTGCTGCTGAATAAAGTCACTTGCCTGTTTTGGCTCAGGGCTTGATTCATAACAATTGGACTTGCTCGGTCGACATTGATTGAGATTGTCCGTATGCAGTAAGTTAACTCTTTGTGTGTTAACCACCGACTTCACGTGGATAAACTTTGGTGGATAATTAGGATAAATTGTGATACGATTCACGTTAACTTTCTCGACGATTTTCGTGGATCAATCTCAAAAGATACGATGGGTCATACAAGTATCTTTGTCACGAGATTGATATTGGCTGCGCCAATAACGGATTCAGAACCGGGTTTTAACAAAAAACATCAAACAAAACAGCGGACTATCGCAATTGATAGTATACTCAGAACTAAACTACTGTATGGGGACGTGTTTGCGTTTATATAGACGAATTGAAGTCACCAAAGAGAGTTAAGCCGTAAACTTTTGTTCTCTCATGAAGAGAGAGGTTCCCATAAACATAGGGTGTAATTTGAGAGAGGTTCCCATAAACATAGGGTGTAATTTGATAATCCTGAGACAAGTGCGTGAGCAGTGACTCGGGTAATAAAATTTTATTATTTTAGATGATTTATTTTAAATATTTGGACTAGTTATTATCGCCAAGTGATCAAATTTGAATTGGGGAAGAATTTATCGTTAGGATTTTAAACAGTTGAGGGGGAATTGTTTGATATTGTTTTTAACTAGCGTTTTGGTTTGCGATCTGTGGGAATGCTACTTTTGAAATATGGCGTGACTTAAAACATGACACTAGGCATGTGTGTGAGTTTTACAATAGTGTCTTTGTTATATTCTAATTTACAATTATGTTATGAATAGTTGGGAGTTTTAAGTGTGGGTGTTGAATCAGCTAATCGGGTCCATGCCACCTGACTGTTTCCAATGAGGTTCTCTCACGATACACGTCTACTGGCAAGATCGGCAGAGTTTTGCTCAGATCTCACGTGAGACCATTTGCTCGAACTAGTAAGATAACGAAGGTCGCCCATTTACATTGAGACTTACTAACCCAGGTTAACACAATAGTGGAATCAGTTCAAGAGTACTCTTCGTAGCTATTGACTAGAAGATGAGGGAGGGGTGTTGCTGATAACTCGGCTAGAAGTAGTGCACCGCAAAGTTCTAATCGAGGCAAGGAGATGGTCTTTTCAGGAGCTACTCTGGTCTTAGCTATGAGGAGGTAGCTTGAAATAGTGTGTTGGTTTTCAACATGGATATAAATAGATGCTTCGTAGGCACGCTGAGATGCGTCGCAGAAGCCATGGATTTGGTGCTTAGTTAGAGGGGGTTTATTGGACCTATTTCGGGATCCGAATTCTATGGAGGGATGAATAACTGAAAATCCTGCCAGCGTTGTCGCAGTTCTTGTGGCAACGATTCATCCCATCCAATATTTTGCAGCCATTTGGCACGGACCAGCCAGTAAGCATTAGACAGAACTTCACGTTTGAGGAAGAAGGTCTGATGAAGAACTAGAAGGTTGGAAAGTTCATGAAGAACCCGAATTGCTAGCAATGGAGAACAGTTTACTCCGAAGGTGACAGTGTTGAGTTCATAGTCACAAACTTCTCCATTTGGGTTTTTGAAGAGGATACGTTAAAATGGCGTGTGACTTGTGTGGATGAGTATCTGCCGGTCAATCTTTGTGATGTCGGCATTAAAAAATCGGAAAAAACGCCATTTCAAGATCTGCGTAGTCAGATCGGAATGGAGAACGGGTCCTGGTTGTAGGATATCGTTCAAGCTCTTTCCATTAGAGGACGGACTGAAGGCGTTGAAAACCAGGCGAGCTTTAGTAGTGGTGCTCTCAGGTTTGAAAACAGCAGATCTTCCACAACCCAAAACTTGGTGAGAAGATCATCACGCCTTTTTCTTTGCTCATCTTGATCCTCGTTGTAAATGAAGAAATAGTCCTAAGATTCGACTTGGCTACTGGTCCTGTAAGGACCCTGCCGTATATGGTCTCTTGAACAAACAAAGTTCCACAAATGTTGGATACAGAGCCACTCTTTATGATAGATGGGAGAATATCAGCCCCTAGGAGCACGTCCAGAGTTGAAGGTTTGGCAGATTCTTCAGAAGTACTTGTGAAATTCTGTAGGATGGAAGGTTACCTGCCAATTGGAGGAGAACAAAGGCTGCCGTTTCTAGCTGTAACCTGGAAGTGATCGGGGAGCCAATCTGGAATTGGAAAGTGCCTTATAAGTCATGACCAAATTGTAAACATTTATAAGAGCAGTGCCATGAAGAACACCTTGTGTGTTCACCGTGAAATAATTCTGAGTATTAGTCGTTGAAGGAGTTGACTGTATATTCGAAGTCTGGGGCGTTGTAGCAGAGCCTGCTGACAAGGGCACAATAGGAAGGGTGCCACAATGCAGGAGTGTATTATGGCAACCATTGAACGTAAAACAATTGTGTTGACTCGTGCAACCTTTAAGGATATGTCCTCTTGCGAAGCAGTTCACTTACAACTTTTGATATTTGAGGAAATTGGATCTTTCATCAACAGCCATTTGGGGAAATCGCGAACACAGACGTATAGGATGGTTCTCCGTTGAACAAACTTTGCAGGTTTGTGGATGTAGGATATCATTCAAGCTCTTCCCGTCGGAGGACGGACTGGAGGCATTGAAAACAACGCGAACTTTAGTAGTGGTGCTCTCAGGTCTAAAAACTCCACGATGAGGGAGATAAAAATTGTTGTAGTCGTTACTTGGAAGCCAAATTTATGAGTTGGAAATGTGTTGTTTATTTTAAGATGAGGGCTAATTCGCAGGAGTAGCATTTTTTCAAACAACTTTGATAGACAAGTTAGTAAGCTTATCGGTCTATATCCTGGCTTTGGAATCATTACTATGGTTGACTTTTTTGTTGACTTTGCGTTGAACAACAAGCAGATGTGCAGAATAGCACACTTTGGGAGTTTAATGAGGATTTTTGGAGTTATGAAGTCAAAGCCTGGCGATTTCTTGGCATCAGTTGTTCTTTGATAACCTTTGCTAATTCACATGGTCGGAATTTAATAGGTTCTTGAGCTTCTAAATTTGATGCTATTAAAGGAGGGAGAATAAATGAGTTGGTAGCGGGATTTGGTCGGAATACATTTTGTAAATGGTCAGCGAAAGCACTGGCTCTTTCCTCATCATTGCGAAACCAGGTGCCAGAGGGACTTCGAAGTAGCATAATTGACGCTAATGGAGTCTTTAGGTTTCTGTGAGCTCTCCACAAAGAGTGCTTAGTGCTGGTGGGAGAGAGAATTGCTCGATACATGAACGTTGGCTGTTTTCTTTTTCTTATTTAAGAGGCACTGCGTGTGGCTATTTTAAGCATGTGTTTTGTAGTTGGTGATCTATTGGACTACCACTCCCGTCGTAGTCGTCGTTTATCTAATACCAGCCGCTCGATTTCTTGGTTAGTTCTGATGTAGTTTGGTTTTGCATACGTCACTTGCGGGGTTGAAGCCTTTGCAGCCGAAACTAGAATATTTTCAAGAGTGTCCGTTGACTTGTCTATATCCTCCTTAGTAGATAATGCCGGCGTTATTCCTATATGTGAACAGACAAACTTTTTATATCTTGGCCAGTTTGTTCTAAAATTTATGAGTCTGTAGGGTGGGTCGACTATGTGGAGGCGATTTAGAATATATAGAAGAACAGGTGAGTGATCTGATGATAAAACTGCTAGTGCTTCAGCGAGACCATGTTGCGGGGACTTGTTTAGTAATTGCAAAATCAATCAGGTCTGGGATTTTTCTCGGGTCTGCTGGCCAGTATGTAGGACTACCCGTGGGTACATAGTCTTTTTCGGCTTCGTAAGCCCATTGTACAACTGCTTACCCTTTGGCGTCACAAGTCGAGATCCCCAATGGGTGTGCTTGGCGTTATAGTCACCCGCTGCGATGAATCTGTCACCTAGTGCGTTAAAGAATTCCATGAATTGATCCTCAGAGATTGGAAAGCGTGGTAGACAGTAGACTGCGGCTAGAGTCATTGAACCATTGTTGAGTTGTAAGGCTATGGTGGTTTTTGTCAAAATTGTTTAAGTGGTGGTGTTTTCTGCGATTTCTGATGACTATTTCAGTGTCTCCATGAGCTTTACCATCTGGATGATTTGTACCATAGAACAAGTATCCTGGTATATGAAAAGTGTATTTATTTGTGAGGTGCGTTTCTGATAGTAGTATTACGTCGATGTTTTTTTCGTTAATGAACTGTGTGAGTTCTTGTGTATGCCGTGAAACGCCATTTCCGTTCCACAGAGATATCCGTAGGGAAGCCATTATGGGGATTTTGAAGAAACAAGAAGTATCAGGATATTCTGGTTTTTCATGAGCTCCAGCAAAGTATTTTGCATGAACGTCATGAAGTCTTTCATGCTTTGCTGTAGGGATAGCATCACAGCTTCGATGCCACTTTATTGAGTCTGTTGGATATTTGTCAATGTATGTTCTGAATGATTGGGTTTTTCTGCGTTTTCCCCAATCCTCTGCAACAAATGTTGGATCGCCTCTTTCATTTTTTATCCCAGTGTCAATGCAGTGCAGTATGTTTTTCCCCCGCAGACTTATCTTCCTTATTTTTGCCGTATTCTTGGCAATTAGTACATTTAATGCTAAGGAAAGAAGACGGAAAAATTTCATCCCGTATTCTATTTTTCAAAGCGAAGTACAGAGACGGAGGCAGAGTATCACAGATTTGAGCTGGAAACTCTGGCGATTATTTATGCCCTGCGAAGATTTCGGATCTATTTACAAGGGAGATATTTCAAAATACTTACCGATTGCAATTCTTTAATACTTAAATTAAACAGAGTCTATGATGCAATATTTTGGTTGTAGAAACTACTAGATTTAAAAGTACAGAAAATTAAGGAAGAATTAGAAAAAAAATCACCCCAACTTTTTGATGAGAAATGGCGTTGTGTACAGAAAAAAAAATACTAACGCTACTATCAGGTGCTGACTGTATAAGGCCATGGGTTATCATATTATACCGTAATAAAAATTTTAACGGTATGGCATCGCCGCCCGAATATTATTAGAATAAAATAAATAAAAAAAATAAAATAATATAATAAATAATTAATAAATGAAAATTCGCACCCGCCTCAACCGGGAGTTGAACACACGCACTCTCTCACAGCCGTCCGCCACTCTAACCACTCGGCCATTGCCTCACTACTTGGCCTATCGGCAAAGCTGCATTGTCAACCAATTTTGTTACCATACAATGCAAATAAAAAGTTTAAAATGCTGTGTGTCTGACGCGGTATGGAATCGCTGCCCGAATATTATTAGAATAAAATAAATAAAAAAAAATAAAATAAAATAATAAGTAATTAATAAATGAAAATTCGCACCCGCCTCAACCGGGAGTTGAACACACGCACTCTCTCACAGCCGTCCGCCACTCTAACCACTCGGCCATTGCCTCACTACTTGGCCTATCGG
>JAEIFI010000594.1:0-35763 GCA_018901815.1 Zaprionus lachaisei | reverse complement strand
ACCGTCTATATCAGAATATAATAGCCCACTTCTCTTGGTACCCAAGAAATCACTGCCTAATTCGGCGGAAAAAGAGATGGCGATTAGTAGTTGACTACCGTCAAATTAATAAGAAACTATTAGCAGATAAATTCCCACTTCCAAGAATAGAAGATATTCTTGATCAATTAGGACGAGCAAAATATTTCTCGTGCCTAGAGGTAATGTCAGGATTTCATCAAATAGAATTAGACGAAAGGTCCAGAAACATAACACGATTATCAACTTCAACAGGTGCTTATCGCTACACGCGATTACCATTTGGTTTAAAAATAGCACCTAATTCATTTCAAAGAATGATGACACTTGCATTCACAGGTTTACAGCCGTCGCAAGCATTTCACTATATGGATGATTTCCAATGGCGTACGCTTCAAGAACCTTTACACAAGGTGAAAGTAATAAGTCCACTACAGAACAAGAATTAGCAGCTATACATTGGGCAATAAATCATTTTAGACCATATATATATGGTAGGCATTTCTTAGTACAGAGTGACCATAGGCCACTATCATATCTTTTCTCATTGAAAAATCCGAGTTCCAAGTTAACCAGAATGCGTCTGGATCTTGAAGAATATAATTTCACAGTAGAATATCTCAAGGGGAAAAAATATAGCAGATGCTCTTTCCCGAATATCGGAGAGCTAAAACACAAATATTGAAGGGCGAAACGAGAGCTTCAGTAAGACAGAAAAATACATGCGCAGGTGAAAAATTGCATGAACCAAATAAGAAAGAAGAAAATAAAGAAATGCCCAAAATCTAACAGGTAATCAATAACATTGATGCCAAGAAATATATTGTTCTAAAAATAGACAAACATAAGTGTTTGTTAAAAAGAGGCAAAACTATTATAACACGTTTCGATATGACTAATTTTTATTCTAATTAAAAAATCGATTTAGATCAGTTTTTTCAAAGACTTAATGAAGAAGTAAGAATAAATAAGGTCATTCAAACGCAATTGTCACCAAGTGAACAAATCTTCGAGTTTGTCACTATACAGAATTTTAAAGAAAAGGGCAACAAAATATTAAAAAATTTAAAAATAGAGCTATTAAACAAGATGACTAAGATAGATAAAGATGATAAGGTTCAAATAGAAGCAATACTATATAAATATCATGACGATCCGTCAGAAGGAGGCCATTCAGGAATTTCTAGAATCCTGAAGAAAATAAAACACTTTTATTATTGGCCACAAATGACGAAGGCAATAAGTAAATATGTTAAGACATATTGAAAATACCAACAAGCTAAAACGGTGAAACACACGAAAATGCCAATGACTATAACAGAAACGCCAGCAACAGCATTTGGTCCACTTCCAAGATAAACATAATATAAAAAGAAAAAAAAAACTTAGAAAATAACTTCATAATATTACATTATTATTCAAAAGGAAGGAGATGTGGTATGTACATATATTAAAAAAGCATAACAACAATTACATTGTAGCACTTTGTTGCAATATATATATAAACAGTCTGCCCAAGTGTATGTGTAATACGAGCATCCACTTGAAGGCCAACATACATAAGTGCATAGTCAGCATTCCCACGCTCGCTATGCGCTGACCGCTTACTACAATATATATGTATGTAGCACTCCTCCTCTCCCAACGTCGTTGCTTAGCGATAATACATATTTGTATACATAAGATATGCATATAAGCGCGAAGGCGCTGCAAGCTACACTGGCAGCGCTGCTCCTCGATTTAGGCTAAGAAAGCTTTTGTATGTAGACTTAAGACACACTTGATTTTTGACATCTACTGGAGCGGGGCCTTCCCTGCTCCATTACCATTTCTTTGAACAAGTTAAATAAATATCGACATGGACACAAGTCCATTATTTTTAAAGAAAAGAACAATTAAACAGACATCGGCTTTGGACCTGACATCACAAGGTATTTACATAGGTTCACATACATGATTATAAAAGACATGTTACTTATCTAGGTCTAATGATATCTGCTGATTTATGGCATGCAGATGATGCGAAATCGTGCATCTGCATGCATAAAGATAAACGGTCATTATTTACTAAGTCCGCCTGCATATCAGTGAACGGTCAGTGTCGGTTTTCCTCTGAACATTTGGTGACCCCGACGTGAATTCTTAGTTTGTCGGTCGTTTGTTGCAATTTTCATGGTCGTTTGATTTGTTACAATTCGGTGGCAAATCAGTATACAGACATTCGTTCGCTCATGGTTAATTCTTGCATATTGGTAACAAATATATAACCTAAAGATTTGTACATATCGGTGTACGCATTGATTCGCGCGCGAAAATTCGGTGACACACATACACACATTTCTTTCGACCTGCTGTGCCCAGTTTCGTGTGAATACGTACGCATACTTGTGCGTGCTTTCGCGCTGTGCATATCGTAGTGCAGACAATTACACATATAAATTCATACAGTTGATCACATATCGTTGTGAGCATCCGTACATATTGTTGTACAGTAAAAATATATGTAATAGCCTAAAATCGTCGTGGGTGCATATACATATATCAAGGCAAATTAATAACAGTTAATTTGGGGCATCTGCTTTGCACATATCGTTCTGCAGTAATACTCGTACATACATACATACAGGTCATCTAGCCGGCATTGCAATGAATGACGCGGACAATCAGAAAGATTTTTACAAGGCGAAAGCAGTTTCTGTGAAACGTCAATTGGATGCTTGGAATGCCAATCTTACTGCTGAGAAAACCGCTGGAATAGACGAGTCAGACTTTTCAGTTCGATTGGAGTATCTGGAAACAATGAAAACGGAATTCAATGATGCGCAAGTCGCCTTGGAAAAAATGATCCGAATTTTCACAAATCTCAACGCATCGACTTGCTCATCGGAGCAGGCCTGTTCTTCGACTTACGTTGCACTGGGCAAATACGCATATCGGACAGCAAACTGATTCTGCAGGAAACCAAACTGGGTTGGACGGTATCTGGCGGGATCTCACATTCAAACATTAAGCGTTCATCGCTAGTTTCTCTCACCAAGGAAAAAAACTCAACAATGGATTTAGGATTTAGTCAAACGGTTTTGGGAGATCGAAAACTATGCTTCTTCAGCTTCGGCTTCTGAAGAGGACTCTTTTTGTGAGGATTTCTTCAAGCAAAATCACACGTCTTGAAAATGGATTTTTCAAAATAGATATATGAGATATGCAAAATGTACAGATGTGTCAAAGTTCCTCATCCTGAGGAATACTTACAGATAATTTTATGGCGCGATAACTCAGAAGACGACATAAAGGCATACAAATTGGACACACTCACATATGGCACCAAATCCGCAGCGTTTCTGGCAATAAGGACTATGCATCAGCTAGCACTATTGGCTCGAGGCTCGTTCAGAGAGACTTCTACGTAGACGACATTATGTCTAGTGGAGACAGCCTTGAAGAAGTAGTGGAAATTAAACGCCAGGTCAAGGGGCTGCTCAGCCTTGGCCAATTTCCCATTCGCAAATGGTGCTCAAATGAATCAGCCGTGCTGATTCGGATGGACCAGCCACCAAGCGCGCTGTTCTATCCACAGTCGCCAGAACTTACGATCCACTTGGCTTAATTATCATTACAAAGGCCAAAATATTTATCCAAACATTATGGAAACATCAACTCAACTGGGACAACGCAAAGCTATAATCAGCATGGAGCCAGCTCTACTCTCAACTTTCCATTGTCAGTGCACTCAAATTCCCGCGGTACGCGATGATTCCCTGCAGCATCATTTCAAATTCATTTCAAATTTGTGATGCAAGCAGCCTGGCATACGCCGCTTGTATTTACCTTCGTTCGGAATCACAGGAGTCAATTTCATTACATCTTTTATGCTCAAAATCTAGAGTCGCCCCTTTGAAAACTCTTACGATACCAAAGTTGGAATTGTCAGCTGCATTGGTTCTCGCTCGCATTGTTCCATTTCAATGTGAATACCATTGCTGGTCCGACTCTACAATAACACTCTCTTGGATTCGATCATCGCCATCGGAATTCAACGTTCTTGTTTCAAACCGCGTCAGTAAAATACAGGAGTTGACTCAGGGAATGATTTGGCATCACGTGCCAACAGCCTGTAACCCATCTGACATACTTTCTCGAGGCTGCATGCCAAAGGAATTGATGAATGACCATGTGGCAACATGGTCCTCAGTTTCTTAGCGAGCCCAAATCCAAGTGGCCTACAAACGTACTGCCAGATGTCGACTTGTTAGAACGCCGTCGCAAGGTGCTGATCACCACAACAAAATACGATTTAACCAGTTTTTGCAAATATCAAAACTCGTTCACTTCTTTGCCATCGACTATGCGATGCTTTCCTCAAAGAAGTCGCTTCCAGTCAAAAGCAATTTGCATTCTCTCAACCCATTCATCGACGGAAACGGACTCATCAGAGTTGGAGGCAGGCTACATAACTTGCAACTGGAATACGACGCGCGTCATCCTATTTTGCTTCCTAAAGGGCACCCGGTCACAAATGCAATCATCGTGCATTATCATTAAAATTTGCTGCATGCAGGCCCGAGAAGTCTTCTCGCAACAATAAGGCAGGCATATTGGCCAATTGGAGGAATCAAAACTGTGGCCAGTGTCATCAATAAGTCCTTGAGATGGTTTCGCCTGAAGCCACGATATGCCGAGCATATTATGGGCAGGCTGCCAGCAGATCGCGTTCGTCCAAACCCAGCGTTCCACACAACAGGAATCGATTACTGTGGACCTCTTCTCTAACGATCTAACGACAGCATCATTTATTGCGGCTCTGAGGCGCTTCATAAGTATCAGGGGCAAACCACGCATTATCTGGACAGACAACGGAACAAACTTCGTTGGCGCTAAAAACGAATTAGCTGAACTGAGAGAATTATTCTTAAGCGACCCGCACAACAGCGCTGTATCGGAAGTTTGTCTAGCTAATGGAATTGATTGGAATTTTATACCGCCTCGATCTCCACATTTTGGTGGATTATGGGAGGCAGCAATCAAATCTGCCAAATATCACTTCTTTCGTGCTGCTGGGTCTTCTGTTTTAGCTCTTGAAGAACTTCGTACTCTAGTCGGCAATACTTAATTCTCGCCCACTCTATGCAATTTCAGAAAGCCCAGACGACTCAAGCTTTCTAACGCCTACACACTTTCTCATTGGGTCAACGTTCACAGCTATAGATGAGCCTGACATCACCCATTTGAAGGAAAGGCGTATCAATCGCTGGCAACGCGTATGCCAAATGCGTCAAATTTTCTGGCGCAAATGGAGTACCGAATATCTGACGATTCTTCAGGAGCGCAGCAAATGGAAAACTTCGCGAACGGCCCTCAAGGCTGGCTCCTTAGTGCTGCTTAAGGATGAAAATCTCCTGCACTAAAATGGCGGCTCGGCAAGGTGGAGTCCACGATACCAGGGTAGCCATGGTTCAAACCTCGGTTGGCCTGAATAAGCGAGCTGTAACTAAGCTTGCAGTTCTGCCTCTTTCTGACCATATCGGTTGAAATTTATCACTTCCAACGGGGGGAGTATGTCGGGAGCAGAACCCGAACTTTATGTTGATTACAACTCTGTTATGACTCTGTACATACGTACAAAAGCTAGTTGCTCTAGCATATGATTATATTTTTTCATCTACATCATGTACTCACGCGTCGTCTATGAGCTTGTTCTAAAAATTGCAACAAGTGAACAATTAAAACTAAGATAATCAATTGAACCACAAGACATATCGACATATCGGTTTTCCTCTAAACAGTCAGTATACATATATTGTGTCCGTATGCATATCAGCGAGGGTCAGTGCATATCAGTAAAGGGTCACTGTTGATTTAGGTACGTGTGAAACGTACCCTGTCGCCTGTCTGCTTAAGATAGCAGTGTATCCGCGTATCATCTGCAGCGTACGATTTTCTGCGGTTATGTAAAATCGTACAAATGGGTTTCTTCTTCTTTGTTGTCCGAGGCGATTTAATGAAAAATTTTGGACGTACCCATTTTTGATTGGCCACTGGAACCTTTTATATGGCGGATTCGGAGCACTTGAAGAAACTTGATTTGTTTGATAATTTGCTGGATTTTGTACCTGTGCCTGGTCTAGTCTCTGTTTGATTTCATTATGTAACTGCTCAATATTCTGATCATTATTATTATTTTTATTGTTATCATTAGTATTTTTGTGATTTTTATTTTGGTTATTTGAACTTGACACTTGGCTATAATTTGGGTTGTAATTATTACTTTTAGAATTGTTGTTTGATTATTATTTTTATTTTGACCGTTTTGAGGTTTTCCACGATACCATACGCTATCATAGCAACCCTCTTGTTGAGCAATTTGCTTCAACTTGCTTACAGTTTTTATGTCGAATCTAGCTAACTGCATATAAGGTCTATCAGGGAGTTTACTTGTTATCACATCTTTAACGGTGTTATTCATGCCGATGGTATATATGTGGTTATTACAATACATTTGTCTTCAAGTTCTTAAATCAAACTTTAAGCTACAAACTGGTCGCTTAACAAAACCTTTGATGAGTCTTATGTACTTCTTATATTGATCGTACATAAGGCTCTATTTTATGTTTATATCATTATATGCACTCTCTTGAATGGATTCCGCATGGGAACAGATCAGCTGAGAATATGAGCTGCGTTAGCCCTCTCATGAGAATGATTATAATTGATCAGAGCAGGCTAATTTGTTTTTGTCGCCGAATTTGGGACTGCAGATATTTATGTCTAAGCAGGCTGGAATGGCTTCTGATGAAATATATAAATAGTTGACATATTGACAAGTGGCAAATGTATGTATGTATGTGTAATTGGTTGTGAGTGTATTTGAGCTTGTATAAATATTAAACCTGTAAAAATAAAGTGAGAGAATGAGTACAGAGGTAAAATCAGAAAAAGTAAAATCAGAAAATGTGAAATAATTAAAACCTACAAAACAAAAATAACAAAATAGTGTAGAACACACACGCCTACGCATTCCCCTTTTGTTATCTATGCTGAAACCGCTTCAGTCCATGGAGCGCATTAAAGTGGTAAGTGATCTAGCATTTTTTCGGTTTTTCTGACGCTCAGTCAAAAGAATAACGCTAAGGAGTAAGTTTGCAAGCTTCTCTTCAATCATCTGGTTGCCTTTCTTGTGCTGCGTTGTGCGCACTAAGAAAGGGAACTTAACGAAATCTGCTCTTTAATCATTATGCTTTGTCTACTTCATTTGCCGGTGAGTTTATTTTGTTGCTCATCTGTCCGAGAACTATGCAAAACCCTAATACCCTCAGATTTTTGAATTTATAATATTAAACACAAAATAAAATAGTACAATAATAATATAATTAACAGTTATTATAAAACTATAATATTTATTCCTATTTATACAAATAATAAAAATAATATTCCTCAACAGCCTCATTCTCTCACATATAATTAATAAATATTCAAGGTTAAATACTAAAATGAATTCTTGCTAGTTATTTGATAGGGTCATGCTTAGTGGAAATACGGTATGGAAGTAGTTGAGCGACTCGATTTTTGGGACCATTTGTGAACATTAAAAAAACAGAGCGGATGAAATGGTCATGGTAGGACGGGCAAACGAAACAGCAGGGCAAAAACACCTGCCAGCTGAACATGATCAAGCCTAGTCAGTTTAGTCATCTTTTATTTTCCTTTTCTTTTCTTCTTATCTATTGCATTACTTTCTCTTATAACCAACCAAGCACGCGAATTCAAATAATACTTTTGTAAGCTCGTCTAGCATATACAGAATCTCTAATTGCAGAATCTCTAATTGTTAAACCCTCCCATATCTCCCAAAAGAAAACAAGCCGGCTTTATCGCGTGAGTTACTACTTCGAGTGTACCCCATTGGACTATGGACAGCGGCAAACCTTCATTACAACAGGATCGACATTCAACGTCACAGAAGAGGCATCTTTCGCGGAAACACGAAGCAGAATAGCAACGTTATACATACACGCATACACGCACACATGCACACACACATACACACACAAATACACACACACATACACACACACACACACATACATCACCCGTGTGGTGGCGGGTCCTAGAATACCACCTCAGTAAGTCACCGCTCGTCGTACGAGGCGACTAAAGGGACACACGGAGATGGGCTCTCTCCGATAGGTGCCAGGGAGGTGGAAAGACTCTGACAGTACCTCTATTAGTGGCCGGATCGATTCCTCTCTGAGAAAGGCAAGCAGCTCGCAACCGCCGATCAAATGAACAGGTATCCCCTGGACAGTCCGCGAATACCTGTTCAAGGACTGACAAATGCGAGAAGGCGACTTCAGTCTTCTGCGGGCAGACTATAACAACCGCATGTGTGATTACATTATAAATCAAAATGGTTGGTCCTATAAGGAACACTTTTACGGTGCAGGGAGTCGGAACCCCAGTGCCGCCGACAGGGAGGGGTGAGCAAGCGGGGCACCCGTCGTCGATATCCAGCGACCGCAATGCCTCGGTGGTGTGCACCTTGGTCACCGTTGCAGATAATGAACAGGGAAAGAATCGTGGAGGAATTCCCCTCCACTGGAACCAGAAGCGCCAGTAAGGTCCCCGCCTGTGGATAACAGGCAGGTGGAAGACGTCACCAAGCTCAGTCAGCTCTCAATCTTAATTGAGCAAGTGCTTGAGATGGTGAACGCCAAAGGTGTTCCACATATCAACTAGGGTATGAAGGATACCTTTGGTAAGATGAAAGCATTGTGTAGCAGTGCTAAAGAGAAAATAAAAGTACTAACTGAAGGATATAAGGTCTCTCAGGTAGTGTCTACGGGTGCAGACACCCCGAAAAGACCTAGGAAGAGTCTGGCTGGCACACGGCCCACCCCCCCCCAAAGAAGAGTCGTCACCTGGAGCCCTCTGGGGCAAACAGGACGACAAATAGGGGGCAGTCGCATCACAAATGTAAGAGGCCAGGCAGTCATTACAGCCTTCTCCTTATTAGGCGCGGTTATGCTTAGCACAGGCAATAAAAGCACCTTTGAGCGAAATGGCAGGACATCAATCGTTGACATATCCTTTGCCAGCTCCAATATAAGTAGAACGATCTCTTGGCAAGTAAGTGATATTTACACTCATAGTGACCATAGAGCCATATTAATGAAGGTAGATAGACACCGCAGCAGAAGCACCCAGGAAAGAGTAATCAATGGTTGGAAAGAAGGCACTGGATGAGGGCGTCCTTATATACCTCATCACAGAGCAGCAAAACGTTGCCCTGCATGGTAATACCTCTGACGCGAAGGCAACATCACTTTCCAACCTATGGACTTCTGCCTGTGACGCCTCCAAGGCGAGGAAGTGCAATGGTGGCCCAAGATGGAAGCCAGCCTTTTGGTGGAGCCACGAGATCGCGGACTCTAGACGTAAATGTATACGAGCTAGACGAACCCTATGTTGATGTAGAAATGAGGAGGAACGGCAATCCTCAGATTGCACTTCAAGGACGCCAAAAGGGAACTAAAGAAAGCGATAAAGCTAAGTAAAGCCTCGCACTTTAACACCCTGCATGATGGCATGAACACCAACCCTTGGGGTGGGGCATATAATGCAGTAATGAGCAAGATACGAACCCCACGTTATTCGCAAAAGTGTACACAGACTACAGACAGGGGACTTTTCCGGAAATCTGGAAAAGACAGAGACTGGTACTAATACCAAAAGGTAACAAACTAGCAGGCGAGGCTACTTCATACAGACCACTCTGTATGATTGACACAATGGAGAAAATACTAGAAAAAAATAGTAGCTAACAGGCTTAGCACCTTCGTAGAAGAAGTAGGTGGTCTATCGGATGACCAATACGGTTTTAGGAGGAATAGGTCAACTGTAGACGCGATCAGGCAGGGTCAAACAGATTGCTGAAAAATCAATAGCAGGAGATAGGTGGCGAGTGGGCCAGAAGAAGTACTGCGCTATAATTACCCTTGATATAAAAAATCCCTTTAACTCGTTGAGTTGGCATCATATCATGCAGGCGCTGCGTAACCTCAACACGCCTCAGTACTTGCTCAGTATTGTCGGTAGCTACCTGAGTGACCGTATACTTACGTACGACACTGAGGAAGGCCGAAAACAATACCAAGTTACAGGCGGCGTTCCACAAGGATCGGTTCTTGGACCGCTCCTGTGAAACATAGTATATGATGGGGTATAACGCCTACCACTGAGGGATGAGGTTAACATCATCGGATATGCTGATGATATTGCCGTCATCATAGTTGGAAAGCATCTGGCGGAGGTGGAAGACTACAGCACCGATGCCACGCAAAGGGTAAAGCAGTGGCTTACTGAGCACGAATTAAGGTTAGCTAGGGAAAAAACTGAGGCGGTTCTCATTTCAAGCAGAAAGAAACTTGAGGATGTGACGCTCAGTATAGACGGATTGAGTATCCATACGGGCACATCAATTAAGTATTTAGGCGTACTTATAGATGCAAGGCTGAGCTTTAAAGCGAATATTATCGCAATGAGCGAAAAGGCAGCCAGAGTGCAAATGGCGCTCGCAAGAGTTATGCCAAACATCGGGGTCCCAAGGCAGGTAATACGATCCCTCGTATCACGTGTCACCATATCGGTGTTAATGTATGCAGCCCCTATATGGGCATCAGCGCTTAAAAAGGCAACGTACGCCTGACACTACAACGCTGTAGTGAGACGTAGCAGCCGAGAGTCTGCAGCGCTTTCCGGACTGATGATGATGCCATCCAAGTCCTAGCCGGTATAATGCCGGCTGACTTGACTGCGCAGGACTACGAAGCGCAATATAATAAGAGGCACAGCCAAATCCCTATTACCTACGATGAAGCTGAGCCAATTAGGGATTGGCAACAAAGGTGGGATGCAACAAGCAGGGGCAGGTGGACGCACCGACTGGTGCCGAAAGTTGGGTCAAAAGAAGCCACGGACAAGTGGACTAGTATATGACCCAGTTTCTTACAGGACATGGCTGTTTCAGGCGCTACCTGAACAAGTATGGTCATGATCCTGAAGTTGTATGCTACCTTTGCAATGAAGACGATGAGACTGTGGAACATATTTTCTTCCACTGCCCTTATTATGCAAGCCAACGGGAAATCGTCAACAGACACTTAGGAGTAGATGTAAGTCCAGAGAATGTTGTAGGGCTTATGATAGAGACCCCAGAAAACTGGGAATGTATTAGGAGTATGTGTGTGTGCATTATGGTAGAGCAGCGTAGGCTAGAAAGACTGCCAAACTCTTCCTCGCAGCAACCAACAACCAGGTGGAGCCACCACAGGGCTATGCTCGGTCCCTTGCGAGGATTTATACTTCAGGAGTGGTTCCGCAAGGGGTATCCCAAACGAGCCGTAGGGGAGTGTTATTTAGAGGTTTTTTAGTGGGTGCGGGTCCCACTTATCCTATGAACATTAATTTAAAAAAAAAAAAAAAAATAATAAAATAAAATTGTAACAAATAATATACAGAATGAAATTTCACGAACTGTAACACGAAGTGGAAGAAATGTCAGACCTCCTAAAAAATACTGTTTTGATTAAAAAAAAAAAGATAGCATGATGGCAGCACCATCGTTAGAATTAAGTGGCAACCCTGTTAGTATATAAGGCAGTCAGTAAGAAGACAGATAATAAAGAAGACGGTTAAGAGAAACTACCTTAAAACACTTCGTACTCCTAAGCAAACAACAAAATTTACTGCAGCCAATGCAAGTTAAAACAGTCCTAAACACACATAATATATACAAAAAAATTACGTACAAACTATTCAAGGAATTCAAGCAAAGTGGCGAATTCACGTTTTTTGTTATTTAAATTCCATCATCGGAATCATCGGAATAGACCTTTTACCGTTTTTAAACGCAAAAATTGATTTCGAAAATCTAATCTTAGTAATCCCCAATATAAAAATTGGGATACTTCAAAGAGAAAAGAGATCAGAATCCCCAATAAAACTAGATGTAAGGACAAGAACTTTAGTAAACATACCAGTCACAGAAAGGGAAGGAGAAATATATATAAACGAAATATTAATACAGGAGGGAATAAATATTAACGAGGGCATTTACAGTACAAATAATTACACAATCAAGACAGAATGATAAATGCTAATTATCCGATACAGGTAGATTGAAGAGTTTGTTAATCACTCTGATAAAAGCACTTGGATTTTTGGTTGGCGGGGACGTCAGTCCCCGAAGAACGATCTTTATTGAATATCTCTTAAGCTTAAAGTTGACGGGTGCCAAGCGCTGCGACATAGTTGTGTGTATGTGAGGAGTGATGAAATCAAGAGGATCATGAAAGAGAGAACGCACTCTGTTATTGCTCTGTTAGTACTCTGTTGTTGTTACCTCTCACATGTATGTTAAAAAGTGTAATCGTTCTATTCGCTTGCAGACAACGAGACAGTGCGGTTGGTTCTATCGGTTGCTTATTTAAAATAATTATTGAACAGTCAAATAATAAAGTGTTTCACTATTTGGTTGATGGGCTGGCTTATAATATACTTAAACGTATTTTATAATATTAAATTCAATAGGTTATGGGCCCAGTCACATTTTCGGCCAAATGGTGAAATAGTTTCATTGTGCAAATAAGAATAATTAAAATAAATAAAAGTGAATTTTCTTATTTAAATATATGTATTTATTGAACACAAATACATAGAGAGCTTTTCGAAATACATATCTATGTATGTATAGCGATACACAAAAACGTTTGGTTGTATATAAGTAAAAAAAAAAAACCAGTACAGCAACGAAAAGTGATTCTAAGAAGCGCAAGGCAAACGGAGAAACAAAGAAGAAAAAAAAAAGAACAGTTAGTTTTATCATCGCGACGACGCGTATTCAAAAATCAAAAGAAAGAAAAAAATGCATGGATAAAGGAAAGAGGAATATAAAACCGTTTAACGGTGAAAAATATTCAATTTGGAAGTTCCGAGTTAGGGCACTGTTAGAAGAGAATGATTTGTTAAATGTAATTGAGGAAGGACAAACAGAAGTAAGCGAGGAAGTAAAACGGGCAGAAAGAAGTGCAAAGGGGATCATAATAGAATATTTGAATGACTCTTTTTTAAGTTTTGCCAACAATGAAAATTCGGCAAAGCAGATTTTTGAAAAATTAGATACTATTTATGAGCGTAAAAGCTTGGCATCTCAACTGTCACTACGCAAGCAATTATTCTCTTTAAAACTAAAAGGTGATACTCTGCTAGTAAACCATTTTCATTTATTTGATGATTTGATAACTGAGTTAGTTGCGGCTGGAGCCAAGTTGAACGAAATGGACAAAATTGCTCACCTACTTAATACTCTTTCGACTAACTATGAAGGGGTAATAACAGCTATAGAAACTCTTACTGAGAGAAATTTGACATTAGACTTTGTTAAGACACGGCTACTCGATCATGAAATAAAGTTAAAAGGAATTAACAAAGACACAAGTGCTAAAGTGCTGCAAGCTGTAGAGGCAAAATTAAAAAATAAAGCTATGAAATCTATGAAGAAACCTTTTAAGAATAAGTCCAAACTAAAATGTTTTCATTGCAAGAAATTGGGTCATAAAAAGAAAGATTGTTTTCTATTAAAAAGGCAGGCAGGAAATCAGAATGTTCCCGATGCAAATAGTGTTAGAGAGAGACAGGCTCAGATGGCGACAGAAACACAGCCAGCACGTGCGTTTGCATTTCTGTTAGAAGTTAGAGAAAAAAAGAGAGAAGAAGAAAAAGGTAGAAACGCTGCAAAAATGCGCGTTTGCATTTATGATGAAATTAGCAAATTACACTGAAAAGCCAGACGAAATAAATTTTATATTAGATTCGGGGGCATCAGATCACCTAGTGAATGATATTAATTTATTTTCTGAGTATGAGAATTTAAATTTAAACGTGGCTATTGAGATTGCAAAGCGTGGAGAATTTGTTTATGCTACTGCAAAAGGACAAGTTAAGCTTAACAATTCTGGAAACAACATTACATTACACAACGTGCTGTATTGTAAGGAAATCCCGCACAATTTGCTATCCGTAAAGAAGATGATAGATGCTGGAATGTCCGTCGAGTTTAATAAGGATGGCATTAAAGTAATCAAGAACGGTAACTTGGTATTTGAAGGACTATGTGAGTATAATGTACCGACTGTTAAATTTACATTAAATAGTAAAGTATATACATCTGCAATATCAAATGATGCAGAGTATCGCTTGTGGCATGAAAGATTGGGACATATAAGTATTGGAAAATTCTTAGAAATTAAACGAGATGGCTTGTTTGAAGATAGTGAACTTATAAAAAACGTACAAATAAATAGTAGTAAATTATGTGAGGCGTGTATTAACGGAAAGCAATCAAGACTAAAATTTAAAAAAACAAAAAAATAAAGAAAATATTGAACGCCCACTATTTGTAATTCATTCGGATGTATGCGGTCCGATTACGCCTTCAACTATTGATAATAAAAACTACTATGTAGTATTTATTGATCAATATACACATTATTGTGTGACGTATTTAATAACTTATAAATCGGACGTGTTCTTTGTATTTAAAGATTTTGTAGCAAAGAGTGAGGCTCATTTCAATTTAAAAATGGTTAATTTATATATTGATAATGGAAGAGAATATCTCTCAAATGAAATGCGTGAATTTTGTGTTGAAAAAGGTATCAGCTATCATTTAACGGTTCCTCATACCCCACAACTAAATGGTGTTGCAGAGCGGATGATTAGAACAATCACTGAAAAAGCTCGCTCTATGATTAACTGTACTAAACTAAATAAAAGTTTTTGGGGTGAAGTTGTTTTGACAGCAACATATTTAATTAACAGGTCCCCAAGTAGAGCTTTAAAAAATATAAGAAAAACACCATTTGAGATGTGGCATAAAAAGAAGCCAGTATTGAAATATCTAAAGATATTTGGCTCGACAGTATATGCACTAAATAAAGTGCGAAAGAGAAAATTTGACGAGAAATCGATCAAAACTATACTTGTCGGATATGAGCCAAATGGCTATAAGTTGTGGAATGAGAACTTTGAGAAAATTTATGACAGCTAGAGATGTAGTGGTGGATGAAATAAACATGAAATCGGTGACTTCAAATGAAAATGACTCTGTGGAAAAATATGATGTTTTTTAAAAATACAGTGATTCTCTAATTGAAGAGAATGAAGAGTCGAATTTTCCATTGCAGGAAAATTGTGAATCTACGGATTCGAAGTCTGACGAAAATCTAAATGAAAATTCCACTTGTCTTGAGAATACCGAACCAGTGGCTGAAACTGGTGATAAAATAAAAGAAAATAAAAATCAAGAACAAATTAGACGCAGTGAGAGAATTAAAGATAAACCAAAGTTATCATATAGATTTTTAGAAAAGTGTCTGATGAATACCCAAATGTGTTTAAATGATATTCCCAATACATATGAAGAGATTAAAACTCGTGATGACAGAACCTTGTGGGAGGATGCAATTAAAGACGAACTGAATTCTCATTTTGTAAATAATACATGGTGCTTAGTGCAAATGCCTAAGGATAAAAACATAGTAGATTGCAAGTGGGTTTTTAGTATAAAACAAGATGAAAATGGTAATTTACTTAAATATAAGGCAAGATTGGTAGCCAGGGGATTCACCCAAGAATATATGATGGATTATGATGAGACTTTTGCACCAGTTGCACGAATTTCTAGTTTTAGATATCTTTTAGCTTTTTCAAATCAATATAATTTATTGATCCATCAGATGGATGTCAAAACAGCTTTTTTAAATGGAGCACTAAAAGATGAAATTTATATGAAAATTCCAAAAGGTTTAATCCGGTATGATGGAAATAAAGTATGTAAACTTAATAAAGCCATTTATGGTCTAAAACAAGCTGCAAGATGCTGGTTTGAGATATTTGAAAGTGCACTACAAAATTTTGGATTTCGGAGTCTAGAAGTAGACAGATGAATATATATATTCTAGATAAAGGAGATATATATAAAAATATATATGTACTCTTATATGTTGACGATATAATAATTTCTACTAGTGATTCCAAAAGAATGTCTAAATTTAAAACATATCTTTTGAATAAGTTTCAAATGACCGATCTAAATGAAATACGATATTTTATTGGCATAAAAATTGAAAAAATTTGGCATAAAAATAGCCAATAATCCCACTTGCCACAAGAGAACTAAGCACATAGATATCAAATATCATTTTACCAGAGAACAAATTGAAAAACAAACTAATTTGTGTTAAGTATCTTTCCACAGATTTACAATTGGCTGATATTTTGACAAAGCCACTACCAACTGCCAGATTCACTGTACTGCGAGACCAACTGGGGCTAACTGAATCTTGAATGATGGAAAAATTAATTTTTATATGAAGTCTGAATCTTTTATATAGATATAAACATAATTAAATCAAACAATTACTAGTCTAATCATTACTATGTTTATCTAACTGAATCTTGAATGATGGAAAAATGAATTTTTATATGAAGTTAGAATCTTTTATATAGATATAACCATAATCAAACCAAAATAATTACTAGACTAACTATTACTATGTTTATTTAAGTGAATCTTGTTAAATTTTCATTTGATTGAACTAATTGGGTTTTACTGGGTTTCCCCAATTCTTTGCAGCAAATGCTGGTTCAATAAAACTAGCCCCAGAAGAAAATAAAAAGGAAAAGAATAAGAATACAACCATTAGAAAACGCATGCACTCGTCTGAAAGCAATTTTTCATTTCATTAATTTTTTTTTTAATCAATTTGTATCAGTGTGATTTTTGAGGTGGCGTGTTGAAAATACAAAAAGTCACACTTATGCAAAGTTGTGTGTATGTGAGGAGTGATGAAATCAAGAGGATCATGAAAGAGAGAACGCACTCTGTTATTGCTCTGTTAGTACTCTGTTGTTGTTACCTCTCACATGTATGTTAAAAAGAGTAATCGTTCTATTCGCTTGCAGACAACGAGACAGTGCGGTTGGTTCTATCGGTTGCTTATTTAAAATAATTATTGAACAGTCAAATAATAAAGTGTTTCACTATTTGGTTGATGGGCTGGCATATAATATACTTAAACGTATTTTATAATATTAAATTCAAAATAAAGAATGCCTAATCAGTGACAGGAAGAACGCAAGACCTCTGGACAAAACAAATTATGAATACGTGGGATGATCAGCGCAAGCCAATCACATTCTTATAAGGGTCGTTGTGCTGTAAAATAAAAAAATAGCAAACATAACCTGCAGCAGCACCACGTGCTGAGTCTTCCCTGCCGAGCGGCGGCGTTGGTGCATATTTGGCATTGTCACCAAAGGAATATTCCACAGATTCATGGATATTCAAAACTAAATCTATATTATAATTTTCTGTGTATCTGTACAACTGGAGGTGTGGACAGCTGTCAACCAAAGCGTGCATAACCTCACCGTTGTGGAGTGCCACGAGGTTGTCTCGTTCACTGCCATGGAGCCGAAGTCTTCATCGACCTGGACGTTTCTTTTCTCTTAATTTAATTTCCTTTAATGAAACTTTTTAATTAGGTTTAAAATATCTACTATATATAGCTCTTAGTGTAGCATTTCCATTTGAATTTCGTAAGTAATAATAATAATTTTATAAAATCATTTACTTTGGGTATGGTATGTATGGCGCAATTAAACTGATATATATATGTATATAACTAATTACTTTGGAAGTTCAAACAGCAACTCTAGAATCTTCAGGCCTGTCGACAAATGAATGCATCAAAACTTCAAGTAAGCAAGTAAACAAACATTTGGAAATAGAGTGAGTTTACCTAATTGTATATATATGTATATATCAGTCACTCATTTCTTTACGGTCTATAAAAAGATCCATACCCAAAACCATATACCATATGAAAGAAAATATCTTTTTTTGAGTATTTAAAATTTTCCCACAAATTTAATAATGATCACAAAATTCGAATTCTTTGCTAGTTCCAAGAAATACTTTTCAATAACTCAAGTTCATTCGTAATTCGTAATTTAAAAAAATATATTATAAATAAATATAAGTGTTTCACATGAATAGAGTGTTAGTCATTCAGTAGTTTTTTTTTGAATATGTTGATGGACAACAAAATGAATTTAAATAATTTAATAAACAATTATGTTAAATCTTCCACTATGAATTAAAAGCCATTCTGACTTGAGGTAATCTGAGGAAGTAAACACAGCGGGCTGGTTATGGGTGGACGAGTTGTCCACATGGTAGGGTGGGTAAAGAAGGAGGCCATCTGAATAGGTCCTCCACCAAAAGGGTATAGTCTTGTCTTCCGTTTGTTTATAGCCTTATTTAGCTTGATCCTTAGATAGGTCTATCTCTATCTACGATTTTACTTTATGTGACGCGTCTGTCTCAATATCACAAGTCCCACCCCTTCTCTTGCTCTGGGCAAGGCGGACACAATTATAGTAGACAGAGAGTGGTATTGTGGCAGCACTAAACGCGTGGTCGTTACATAAATAAATGGCGCCCAACACGTGGAGCAACGCCTTGAAGAAAAATAATAATGGCGACCGCTTACCTGAATAGGTAACCCTATGCTTCCCGATTCGTTTTCATCCATACTCTTCTTTGTAGTTTCAGTGGGTTTTACTATTGTACTCGGACTTAGTGGTGTTCTGGAGATTTTCGAAACCAGGCCAGGCAATAGATCTAACCTCAAATTCGTTTCATAATTATTAGTTTGACTTCCAAACTTTATATTACGAAACACCTGTAATATTATTATTATCTAGGAATTTATAGCTCTGATTTTAAGTCGGTTCTATACCAGATAATTCACAAAAACTATCTTTTCTCATTAAATCGAGATTGTTTGCTGGATAAATTTGGTATCTTACTCTTTATTGGGATTAGACTTCAACCACTTCTATTTAAAAGTTATTTTCAATAGTCGCATTTAGTTTAGACTAATACCCTTTAAAAAAAAAAAAAACAACCGTTGTGTTTATTATCCGAAGATTACCTCATTGTTTGTTATGATAATATTGTACTTTTTCTAAATTACCGTTATACCGCTTATCTTTTAAAATGCCTTTAACACGAAGCACTGAAAATTTAGCAACTATTCCAACGGAAGAGTCACTTGTTTTTACGCAGCCTAGTAATAGTTCTGCCAAGGCTTAATGGGTTAACCAAACAGAATGGTAACTAGATCTGGTGGCACATGTCGTTCGAATACTCAAGCAGAGAAAAGCCCACAAGTTACACAATCGCCTTTGATACCAAATTTTTTGACAGAAAATCGTGTGCAGGAAATAATTTCCAATTCTATGGATAGGTTCCAAGCGAGTATAAACGACATAATATCAGCTCAAATCTCTCAAGCAATAAGGTCAATAAATCAAGCTTCTCTCGCAGAAAATACTCAATCTAACATACAGCCGAATTGGGATAACGGTTCATGCAATTTGAATGCACGCAATCGCTTGCCGAATTCCAACAACACCTCACGTGTGAGACCTTCTTCAGAACCCAGTTGCCAAAGCAATCTTTCAGTGGAGCGCCCTGACAAGGTATCTAATATTATTTCCAATTGGCTTATTAAATTTGGTGGCATACCAAATGATATCCCAATTGAAGACTTTATTTACAGAGTAAATAAAGAGCCTAAATGGGGATTTTGAATTACTCATCCAGTTTGCCAACTTACTTTTTACTGGCTCAGCATTATCTTTCTATTGGAGAGTACATAGGTCAGTCGAAATGTTGACTTGGACTTGTCTTTGTAGACGCTTGAAGGAGAGATATCAAGACCAAAGATCTGACCTTGAAATCAAAAGCTTTATGCGCCGGCGAAGGCAAAACCCGAATGAGAGTTTTGATGAATTATTGGATTCAATACTAGCTATTGCCGATTCTCTTCGAGAACCAATGGCGGATGTTGATATCGTTGCAGAGGTTCGTCACAACCTCAATGAAGAATTAAAACATGAGCTTTTGCACATCGACACTCCTGATTTAGCTTCATTGCGTAAAGAATGCCATCGTCACGTAGAATTCTTCTGGGGTAATCGTGCTAAAAACACTTCTCGCTTAAACGTCGCTAAGAAATTTATAAAGACTCTGGTGCAAGAAGAGTCAGTTGACACAGCTGATGATGTTTCAGCAATTTCAAATGAAATCTGCGCCATCAAATCTGCTGTAAAATTAAAATGTTGGAACTGCGAAGAACTTGGGCACAGATACCAAGAGTGTCTCAAGTCTCGTCGCTTATTCTGTTTCGGTTGTGGTAAAGTAAATACATACAAGCCCAACTGTTCGAAATGTAATCCACCATCGGAAAATCTGCCTCAGGGCATCCACCCAAATCCGAAAGTGGATGTCCGTCGTTAGTTTGAGATATAAGCCATTGCAACAAATTCCCAGACATGCCTTTAAAATCACCAGACTTACTACCATCCATTCGGACCAAACCATACCATTTGCGTTTAGAACAATTACTTAAAACGGCGATCGGAATTGTTTAACGTCAATTCAATACGTTCTGTAAAATCTCGTTCATTAGCTCGGATTAGAGAATTTTGGAAGCGTAAACGACAGCTTCGCAAACATATGATTTCGGCTATAGTTAACAAAATGCATGATATTCGTCCTTTCACTAATGTAGACATGCTCGGCGAATCTGTTTTAGCTCTCTTAGACAATGGAGCGAATAAAAGCGTTATAGGTGGTTCCTTAGCTTTAAACGTAGTATTAAATAATTCTGTCTTTCACAAATTAAATTCTTCAGTCCGTACTGCAGATGGTCAAACCCAAGCTGTTGCTGGTACTATTACTGTTCCGTTAACTTACAATTCAATTAAATCTGATTTTGAGTTTCTAGTTGTGCCTTCAATAAAAGAGAACGTAATTTGCGACATGGATTTTTGCGCGTGACTGTGATGACCTGCTGGTCTTATCAAATAATTTTGAAGAGCATATCTTGCATCTCTCGCAAGTAGCAACACATTTAAGAGAAGCTAGTTAACGATAAACGTTCCAAAAAGCCAATTTTGTCTCAAAAAAGTCGTTTATTTGGGTTATATAGTAGGTGAGGGTACGCTTCACGTAAACCCAAATAAAATCAATGCGGTTAGCGGATTCCCAATTCCGAAAACGCAAAAGCAATTACGGCGTTTTCTTGGCATGACCGGTTGGTACCAACGTTTTATTTCTAACTATTCGTCAGTCATATTTCCGCTTACAGAGTTGTTACGTGGCAAATCCTTTGCTTGGAACGATCAGCCTCAAAAATCGTTTGAAGAAATTAAACTGAAACTGTGTTCTTCTCCTTGTCTTATACACCCCAATTACGACAAGCCCTTCATTGTACAATGTGACGCTTCATTGCATGGAGTAGGTGCGGTTCTTTCTCAATGTGATGAATCAGGTTGTGAGCGACCAATTTCGTTCATCTCGAAGAAACTAAATAAAGCGCAGCATAATTACACAGTTACGGAGCTGGAATGCTTGGTTGTGGTGCTAGCAATTAAAAAATTTCGTATGTATATCGATGGTCATGATTTTAAAGTTGTCACCGACCATGCTAGTTTGCGTTGGCTCATGAATCAATCCGATCTCTCAGATTAGCACGGTGGGCTATTAAATTGCAGGGATACAATTTTGAGATTGAGCATCGAAAAGGTAGCGAAAATGTCGTCGCAGATGCCTTGTCTAGATCATTCGAGGATGCCAATGACATTGCTGTACTTGATATTGATGTGATTCCAGAAATTGATTTGGAATCAGAAGCATTTCAGGATAAAGAAAATGTGTCGCTTCGAGAAAAGTTTTCTTCCTCAGAGTTACCAGATTTCCAAGTGGTAGATAAGTTTATATATTATCGTACAACCTTTCATAGCGATAATGATAAGCAGGAAACCAGTTGGAAACTTTTTGTACCAGAATCAATGAGAAAACTTGTAATTATATCAGCACATGACCAGCCGTCGTCATCGCACTGTGGTATGTTCAAATGCCTAGAGCGTATCCGGCGCAAAATTTACTGGCCAAATATGGTTGTAGATGTTCGCGACTATATCCGAAATGGCGATGTATGCAAGACAACCAAACATCCAACATCTTTACTCAGACCGCCCATGGGAAAACGAGTTCAGAGTGAGAGAATATTCCAAAGACTGTATATGGATTTCATAGGGCCTTTCCCTCTCACAAAATCTGGAAATATAGGGATTTTTATTATCCTAGATTATTTTTCCAAATTCACTTTTCTTAAACCGGTCAAGAAATTTAATTCGAGAATAATTATTGAAATATTCTCATGTTTTGGTGTACCTGAGGTAGTTGTATCTGATAGCGGAACTCAATTTAAAAGCCGCGAATTCTCAGATTTTCTATCCAAATATGGTATCCATCAAACGTTTACAGGTGCATATGCTCCTCAATCTAATGCCGCAGAGCGTGTTAACCGTTCAATCAACGCAGCATTAAGAGCCTATATACGTTCAGACCAACGTGAGTGGGATAAATATCTGAGCAGTGTTAACAGTTCTCTAAGAAATTGTATTCACCAATCAATAGGTATGTCTCCCTATTTGGCAGTATTCGGACAGAACATGATATCACATGGCAAAGACTACAAGTTAATGCAAAGTCTTGGTATGCTTACTGAAGGTGAAATCTAGCTCTCAAAATCAGATGAGTGCTCTAAAATTCGCTCGACTATTGGAAAGTACTTGCAGAAGGCCCATCAAATCAACGAGAAAACATACAATTTGCGATCGCGAGAACGATCTTTTGATGTAGGTCAAGAAGTCATTAAAAGAAATTTTGTCTTGAGTAGTGCTGCAAATTATATTAATGTAAAATTAGCTCCAGTAGGAACGAAAGCTCGTGTAAAGAAATAATTAGGACAATCAATGTATTTTTTAGAAGATTTGAATGGCAAGGAGTTAGGAAATTCCATGCCAAAGATATCTGGTAAAAGTGTCGCAACTTTTCTTTGTTTTCATTTTTAGTCGCAGGGACAAAAAAATGTAACAACCTGTGAGAGTCGCGACAAGATGGGTCACACTTTAATTGATAGCGTTGATCTGGCAGCTCATTGCACTAATGCAATTATTCGATAACTTTTGTAAAATATTTTTGGCAATCAAAAAGTGGCAGGTCTCACTAGACTGCATTTTGCAGCACTGCAGGAGAAAAAAGCGCGTGCATCGCCATAATGCCAAGAAAGATCTCCCCTCCCTTCTTGACACGCAAAGCGAACAGACGTCTTCATCTTTTTCAAGTCACTTAAAACTTTTTTTAATCTGAGCCATCTGATGCCAGAAAATCAAAAGACATATAAATGTAGGTTCCGCTTTTAGTGTACGAACAAATAGTTTTTATTTTAGTATATTTACTTGTCTTATAACAATTAACAATTTTTAAACGAATGGTGTGTATTTTAATACGTGTTCACGGACCGAGATTCTGGCATAAAGTCGACCTTATCGATAATTCTTAGCGACTCGATAGTTGGTTAGCCGATATGTTTTATTGTGAATTAGTTTCTGGCTCTTAATAGTGCTAACCACTCCGAGTCTCACGAACTAGTGTTTGTTCAGATCCAATTCCTACATTCGGCCCTCCTGACGCTATATTCGTCCCGAATATCTTCATATATTCTGCCACAGTTGAAGTTTTGAATGGGCCATCTCCCTCGCCTATCTTCTCAACATCATACCTGCCGTGTTTGTGGACTTTCACTACCTTATACGGTCCAAGATATTTTCCTTTTAATTTCAATCCTACCCCGTATTGTGTACGCTTAATAGCTACCAGATCGTTCACTTTATAGATTTTTTCTGCCTTACGTTTTTGATTATGCTTTTTGATTTTCATTTTGTAACTCTGTGATATTATTCCTAGCCAGCTTTCGTAACTCCTGACGATCTTTATCTAGTTCTTCAAACAATGACTCCTGCACTAACTGTTTAATCTCAGGATCCTCAGAGTAACGCATATCAATACCTGTCAATAGCTTGAATGGAGTGATTTTCGTACTACGTGGTTCAGTATTGTTAATCAGCTGTTGTACACGACCTACATACTTATACCATGAACCAGGGCTCTCCATACTCAATTTGGACAACATGGGCACAACAATCCTATGCATCCTCTCTACCTATCCGTTTCCACGTGGAACACCTGTAGTTATCAACAAATGTTGTATCTTTTGTTTTTCACAAAATGCTTTAAAAGCATTTGCTGTAAAAGCTGTTCCCCTGTCCGACACAATTCTACACCTATGGATCTTCACGAAATTTACTTAGAAAATGCATCTACGATAACCAGAATGTGATTGTATCGCTTCTGAGTGATCTCCATTGGACCCACATGATCGATGTGATAGGTAACCAATGGTGTATCTCCCTTATCAATCGGATTAAGAAATCCTTCCAAACGACCTGCCTTTGCATTTACCAAAATACACTGAACGCAACTACCAACAACTCTAGCTACTTTCTCCTTAATCTTAGGAATATAATAAGACTTTTCTAATAATGCTTTTGCTTATGTGCGATTTGAATTATTTCTACTTCTATACCTGATGGAACCACAAGTAATTTCCTGTTGGGGTCTTTGAACAAAACTTGGTTGAATACATAAAAATCTTCATATCATTTACTTTCAACTAGATTCTTAACCACTTTAATCCAATCGTCTGCCAATTGTGCTTCTTTTAACCTGTGTACCACACTCTCAGTCAACACATAACAAAATACTCTGCTTAGCGCATCAACATGCCTCATTTTCACACCAGATCTATGTTCGATCTCATAGTCAAAATCCTGCAAGTACATCGCCAACCTTGCTACTCTTAATGGCACTTCTTTCTTTTTCATTGTCATGGCAAACGCATTACAATCTGTAATTATCTTAAACTTCTTTCCCAAGACATAAACACGCCATTTAGTTAACGCTCCTATAACTGCTAATACTTCCAACTCATATGAGTGGTATTTCTCCTCACAAGGTTTTGTTTTACGACTCATGTACATAACTGGGTAAAACAAATTATCATACTGGTTCCTCTGAAGCATTACCGCTCCAAACCCAAACTTAGATGCATCTATGTGAATTTCTGTAGTCGCACCATGATCTTACAACTGCAAAACAGGCTTACTAACCAACGCTGCTTTTAACTGCTCAAATGCAATTTGCTGTAATTCTTTAAACTGAAACTGACAATCTTTCCGAAGCATATCTGTCAATGGCTTTGCAATTAATGCATATCCATCAACAAACTTCCTGAAATACGATGTCAAGCCCAGTAATCGCTGTACTGCTTTCTTATCGCCTGGTAGAGGAAAATTAGCTACTGCTTGTGTTTTCTCAACACTGGGTCTTATAGTACTATTCTCAACCACATATCCCAGAAATTTCACCTTGCTCTGCACAATCTGACACTTGCTCCAATTTATTCGTAACCCATTTTTAGCCGCAACTTCCAAAACTCTTTCTAATTTATCTAAACCGTCCTCAACATCTTTACTCGCAATTACAATATCGTCCATATACACAACAGCATCACCACTCTTAATTAAATCCCGCATTACAGCTTGAATAAAACGAGTAAACACTGCTGGGGAGTTTTTAATTCCAAAATGTACATATAAAAATTCGAATTGTCCTTTCTGTGTAACAAAAGATGTATACTTTTGCGACACCTTCTCAACTGGTACATGAAGAAGAATCCATTAGTCAAATCTAATGTAGTAAAAACCTTAAATCCCTGCAGCTTTTCAATCACACTATCCATTTGTACCACAGGAAAATTGTCCCTCACTATTTTCTCATTCAGTTTTCTATAATCACAACAAAGACGTTTCTTTCCATTCTTTTTTGCCACTAGGACAACTGGTGAAGCATATTCTGAGGTACTCAGCTTTATGATGTTTTCCTCAAGCCACTCATTAACTTGATCATCAACCACCTTGTGCTCACAATAAGCTAAACGCCTTGGATGTTGATATACCGGTAACTTGTCCGTTAACAGAAGTTTCATTCGAACAGTGCTCTCTACATTGCGTCTAGGTTGATAATTGTTAACCATAGCTTTGACTTTACTAGCCTGTTCTTGAGATAAATGGGTTAAAACAATTTCATCAGCTATATTTTGTTGTTGAAAATTCATACACAAGACTGCAAACTCTTTTAATAAACCTGCGCACGGTCCATCTACTTTTTCTATATTATGCATCCTGTCGACTTTTTTGCTAACCAATTTGGTACCAAACTTAGTAACATTCATATCCACGCTGTCAAGAATAGTTCTGCCCAAAATTGAGTCAAAAGCTATATCTTCATCTGCAACTGCATGGAATTCTACTTGTATTTTTATTCCATCAATGTGTACACAAGCTACAAAGCTGCCCAAAGTCACAATTTGACTTTCGCCTATACCTGTCAAACATTTTTCTGCACCTGTCAACTTTGCATTACGAATCTTAAGAAACACATTTCTACGAACCAAACACAAATCTGCACCTGTATCTACAAGACCTTGAAAATCGAACTGATCACATGTCACACTCTTTAATTCAAGTCCTGAATTAGTAAACATGCTTCCAGACTTTGCACGAACCTCTTCTTGAACAAGATTAGCTGCCTTCTCTCCCTTTTCAGGAACAACAACTTTACACTGAGCAGCTCTATGCCCAGGTTGATTGCATTTAAAGCACTTAAGCTCCTTGCTTATCATTGGACAATTTTTCTTTATATGGGTCTGTTCACCGCACTTGAAACATTTCCTTACATAATTTCCTGAGCTCTCTTCATTTGTCTCAGCTTTTACTCCTGACGATCCATACTTAGTAAACTGCTTAGACGAACCTCGCATTTTCTCATACGCCACAATTTGAACTTTTAATTGTCTCATAGTCTTTGCCTGGAAAAGTAATGCCTTATTCGTTCTAGAATCTGGTAATCCATTTACAAAATATTCAATCAAACTCTCATCCTCCAAGTCTATTGGCTTAGCTATCTCCATCAGTGCATATAAATACTCTTGTAATGTTTCATTCTTTTTCTGACTGCGTCTGCCCAATCTACGATGAATTTCAGCAGATGAAACTTTGACCCCGAATTCTTCAACTAGCGACCTTTTCAAAATATTCCAATCGCGAATATCACGCTGACTGCGTATGAATGACTTTGCTGCCCCACTAAGCAACTGCTTTGCATAGATAAACAACTGCAACTAACTCCATTTGACAGTAAGTGCACACTCCTCAAGCTCCTCTATCCACTGCATAACATCAAGGTTATTTGAACCTGAAAACTGTGACACACTACCTTCCACGTCCTTTAGTGTAAACCACGATCTATTTTGACTATTCTGGGTTGTTTCGCCTATGCCTTCAGTGTTTATCCTAGATTCACTTACACTTTCTCCTCTAGTTCGATTAGTATGTACTGGGTTGTTTTCTTCTACACTAGCAAACGATTCATCATCCTGACCCTGATGTCCATGCAGTTCTACATCCACTAAATCTTCGGTCAATTGCAAACCATAATAAGCCAGTAACTTATTCTGCAAGTCTGTCTTTAATCCAGATGAATTAATTTTTAAGGCCACCAACTTATCACGCAACTCCGCAACTCTCAATTTCAAGATCTCGTTTCGCTCCATATTACTGAAATTTAAATTATCTGTATTAAAACTTATAAATCATAAATCATAAATATCAAATTTGTTTCGGTTCAGCTTAATTAAACTTATTTAACATTAGTCAATTCCAAACTCTTAACAACTGTCCACACTCGCTGTTATTATTAGTGACTCTCAAACTTAACACTATGTTAAATATTCCCAAGCTAAAAAATTTTAAATTTTAACTGCCAAAATGACGTTCTTGTCCGTTTGTCTTACACAGCTTCTTCTACGCAAAACAAATCCGCCGCTCACCAATACCAGCAAAAAATTCCCAAATAATTTCCCGACGCTGCTGTCCGTTTGATTTTTGCCACAATTCGGCGCCAAGTGCCCTCCTTCGACTTCTCCAACGTTGACTCTGATTATTCACAATGCTCCAGACTCTGATCTGCTCACTGTTCCCGCATTACCACGGTCTTCCAGATTCTACGTTCCTTGTTCCGCTTAACCACGGTCTTCCAGATTCTGCGTTACTTGCACCGCTTAACCACGGTACTGCAACTCTGCGTTATTATTGACGACTCGTCTATGAAACTGTCCCACGCTCCAAACTTTATCAGTGTCCCACAGCGCCGCATTACAAGTCCTGCCTAGCTGCCTGCTCACCAAAGTTGCCGTGCTGACTTCACAGATTAATCCCGTCGTAATTGACTTGGTGCTCTCGTCTTTTGCCAAATCTCGCCGTTTGATTTTCGTAACAGCTTTACCACTTTCATCAGCCAATTTCACAACAAAAGTTACTAACGTTGTTGAATTTTAGTCACACAAGTTTGTTTCTCTAGAATTGTGCCTCTTTCGGCGTCTCAAATCATTTTTGTCTTCAATTTCACAATGCTTGTGCTTTTCTGTTAAGCTCAACACACGCACATTATTTTTACCCACACACAGAGTCAATGTTGAGTTTTTGACAAGCTTAAATTCCCGAACGAGCCCCCCAAAATTTGTAGGTTCCGCTTTTAGTGTACGAACAAATAGTTTTTATTGTAGTATATTTACTTGTCTTATAATTAACAATTTTTAAACGAATGGTGTGTATTTTAATACGTGTTCACGGACCGAGATTCTGGCATAAAGTCGACCTTATCGATAATTCTTAGCGACTCGATAGTTGGTTAGCCGATATGTTTTATTGTGAATTAGTTTCTGGCTCATAATAGTGCTGACCACTCCGAGTCTCACGAACTAGTGTTTGTTCAGATCCAATCCTACAGAAATAAGTGCGAACAGAAATTGTAAAATATACCGGCTTATCGGCCGCCAACAAATTTTTGAGCAACACCACGCCAAATTTTTATATTGCGTCGCTGAGGACGGACAAAATAAAGAATGCCTAATCAGTGACAGGAAGAACGCAAGACCTCTGGACAAAACAAATTATGAATACGTGGGATGATCAGCGCAAGCCAATCACATTCTTATAAGGGTCGTTGTGCTGTAAAATAAAAAAATAGCAAACATAACCTGCAGCAGCACCACGTGCTGAGTCTTCCTGCCGAGCGGCGGCGTTGGTGCATATTTGGCATTGTCACCAAAGGAATATTCCACAGATTCATGGATATTCAAAACTAAATCTATATTATAATTTTCTGTGTATCTGTACAACTGGAGGCACGTGGTCAGCTGTCAACCAAAGCGTGCATAACCTCACCGTTGTGGAGTGCCACGAGGTTGTCTCGTTCACTGCCATGAAGCCGAAGTCTTCATCGACCTGGACGTTTCTTTTCTCTTAATTTAATTTCCTTTAATGAAACTTTTTAATTAGGTTTAAAATATCTACTATATATGCTCTTAGTGTAGCATTTCCATTTGAATTTCGTAAGTTTTAATAATAATTTTATAAAATCATTTACTTTGGGTATGGTATGTATGGCGCAATTAAACTGATATATATATGTATATAACTAATTCTCTTTGGGAAGTTCAAACAGCAACTCTAGAATCTTCAGGCCTGTCGACAAATGAATGCATCAAAACTTCAAGTAAGCAAGTAAACAAACATTTGGAAATAGAGTGAGTTTACCTAATTGTATATATATGTATATATCAGTCACTCATTTCTTTACGGTCTATAAAAAGATCCATACCCAAAACCATATACCATATGAAAGAAAATAACTTTTTTGAGTATTTAAAATTTTCCCACAAATTTAATAATGATCACAAAATTCGAATTCTTTGCTAGTTCCAAGAAATACTTTTCAATAACTCAAGTTCATTCGTAATTCGTAATTTAAAAAAATATATTATAAATAAATATAAGTGTTTCACATGAATAGAGTGTTAGTCATTCAGTAGTTTTTTTTTTGAATATGTTGATGGACAACAAAATGAATTTAAATAATTTAATAAACAATTATGTTAAATCTTCCACTATGAATTAAAAGCCATTCTGACTTGAGGTAATCTGAGGAAGTAAACACAGCGGCTGGTTATGGGTGGACGAGTTGTCCACATGGTAGGGTGGGTAAAGAAGGAGGCCATCTGAATGGTCCTCCACCAAAAGGGTATAGTCTTGTCTTCCGTTTGTTTATAGCCTTATTTAGCTTGATCCTTAGATAGGTCTATCTCTGTCTACGATTTTACTTTATGTGATGCGTCTGTCTCAATATCACAAGTCCCACCCCTTCTCTTGCTCTGGGCAAGGCGGAGACAATTATAGTAGACAGAGAGTGGTATTGTGGCAGCACTAAACGCGTGGTCGTTACAGGGCAGGCTAATTTTTTAAGGATGGGGAAGTAACATATGTACCATAGTGCACCACTTGACCACACATACACACTCACATACACTCACAACCAATAACACGTACATACATCAATTTGAAACTTGTAATTAGCATTTAAGTCAAATATTTATGTATTGCATCAGAACCCATTCCAGCCTGCTTAGACATAAACATCCTCAGTCCCAAATTCGGCGACAATAACAAATCAGCGTACTCTTATCGATTGTAAACATTCCCTCGAGAGGGTCAAAACTGCTAACGCAGTTCAAATTCTCGGCTTATCTGTTCCCATGCGCAATCCACTCAAGAGAGTGCATAAACATAAAATGCTCAATATATAAGTAAATAAGACTCAGCCAAGGGCTTGCTAAGCGTTCAGTTCGTAGCTTAGATTCAGATTTAATTCCAGCGTACCGCTTAAGTTGTTTGGTTCTAATAAAATTAAATTTTCTTTAAAACCTTAAACAACGGACGTGTAATTATATATGTATATGAATTCACTTCTTTAGACAATGTTTTAGACTTATCAGCGACCTAAGTTTAAGGGCAAAATATATAAAATACACAAGAACCTCCTCATCAGACACACTTGCAGTCGATCAACTCGTAAAAACTTCAAGATTAATAGCGACATGCTGCGAAAAGCATTTTCAATTTGATATTTATTTCTGATTTTTATAATAAAAATCAATTCATTACTCGTACTTTTTGATTTTTTATTTTAAAAATCAAATATAAAAGTTAAAAATTGATTTTCACTTTTAAAAATCAAATATAAAAATTGAAAAACAATTTTATAAAAAAAAAAAAAAAAAAAAAAAAATTTACGCGGGTTTTTGTGTTCGCCGCGTCGCTCGCGTTGTGGCAGACTGCAGCTTTTTTAAAATAAGTGTCCAAATCGAAATCTTGAAAAATTGGCTTGTCAAATACAAGTAAGTTTTCAATCATCGTCCCAGTTGATTACAGACCGTGCAAAGTGGGTTTCACGAGTGTCAATATGACGCATCAATTTGTCATGATTTTCATATTTGACATTTACATGGTAAGTTAAGCGAAAGAATTCCTGGCGACGGAACAGAGCAATTATGTAAATACAAGTCATGCCAGTAAGATCGTTCTCGGGTATTAATTCAATGTGCGGCGGCGAGCACTCAATTTCGAATAAAAAGCACTCAGTTAAAATTTTGTTTAAAATTTTTCCCAAAAGACCCCCAAACAACCCCACCTTAAACTTTATTTATGCCCCAAATAAACCGGTTATACTCAAAAACAAAGCTCGTAGCATTTGAATTCTACCTTAAACTTGTATGGAGAGGCGAAGCTGGCCGGATTTGTATCGAGAGCTAAAACCTTAGTTACCACTAATTTATCCATATTAGTAATTGGAAAAATTGTTAAATATCAAATACAAAAGTACGAAAGGGAATATAATTTTTCTTATTTTTTTCTAATGATTTTCGGTTGAGTTTCTAATAGATTATGATGAAAATAATATCTTTTAGTCTAGCCCTTAGCCGTGTGTGTGACAGAAAAAGTCAAGGTACCTTAGATTCGAAAAATTTGAGAAAAAAAAGCAAAGGTAACTATTTTTCTAGAAAATATAGTAAGCAAAAATTAATCAGGATAATAATAGAGGCTAAGAACTCGGAACCAGGGACCGTAAATAATAATTATGAGATTTAGAAAATCAAAGCTCTTAAAAGTCTCTAAAAATGTGGGAAAAATCATACCGTGCTAGTTTTTATCGGCGAACACAAAAACCGCGTTAACTTTTTTTTTCAATTTTAATTTAAAAATTGTTTTTAAATTTTTATATTTCAGTTTCAATTGTGATCTCAACGTGAACAGTCGTCTTTTTCACTAGCTCATAAAAGTTTCACAAAACTAAGTCTGCTTATCAGTGTTTACAGTTAGCTCTCTAATTGACTGTGCAAACAAAGAAACAAGTGAAGCAAAGTAAAGTAAAACAAAATAACTGTAGATCGCGATACGATGGGTGAGAGGGGCCCTCCCGATCGCCAAAAGGCAACGTGGACAAATTTGCTAAACCAAAAACAATCAACGAATTCAATAAGTTTCAAGTACATTGTCATTTCAAGAAATAATGATACCGATAAACAATTTAAATTATCTCCATTTGCCATTAAAAAAATCATTGATTATACTTGTGATGGCGAAGTTATATTCTGCCGCACACTAAAAAGTGGCGACCTTCTGGTTAAAACTAAAAACACTATGCAAGCCGAAAAACTACTTAAGATGTCCAACTTCACCAATGATATCGCAGTTACTGTCTGTGAGCATCGCACGCTTAACTCATGTAAGGGAGTTATATATTGCAATAGCCTGCGCGGCATCACTGACGAAATAATACAAACAGAGCTCAAATCGCAAAATGTCTCCAGCGTCAAAAAAAATAATGCGCAATATTGACGGATCATTGGCTGAAACTGGCTTACACATTTTAACATTCTCTTCAACGATTCTCCCAGAACATGTTATGATTGGATATGAGAGAGCTCCAATTCGTCCATACATTCCAACCCCTCTACGATGTAACAACTGTTACCGTTTTGGACATACCCTTAAAGTGTGTAGAAATGATAAAGTCTGCGCCAAATGCGGGGATAACTACCACATAAATGACGAATTAAAAGAAACTTGTCAAAAAGACATTAATTGTATCAATTGTAAAACATCTAATATATCTAGTAATACTCACACCTCAAATGATAAGAAATGCCCTACATACATTAAACAACAAGAAATTATAGCGATTAAGACTAACATGCAAGTTGACAACAAAACGGCATATGATATATATAAAAAAAAATCACTCAACTGACCGTCCAACATACTCTGAAATATCTAAAAATACAACTCCAGTACAAAGAATCTCAAATAAAAATACCTTACCAGAACCATCAACTTCTGTTAACATTAAGTCAACATTAGCAAAGCAAAACCCCAAACTCATAGACTATAGCGACTTAAAGGATCTCGTTACAATCGCTCCTACTGGAGCAAACAAAAAACCAAATTCTATAAAATCTAAAGTTCAAGTCTTACCTCGTTCATTATCTAAAAGACAACAAAAAATTTTAAAATCGCAAAACAAATTTGAAAAATCATTAAAATTTTTGTCTGATGACAATTCTATAGACAGCTCAGATAATATGGAGTGTCTATAATAATTTTGTTCTAATCCCGTGTTACCGGCCGGCTGACTGGGGAGTGCAGCCTACACAACCTAGTTGGAAAGACGGGCACCTCAGTCAGTCGGCCGAGAACACATTGAAATATATACAAACAAAATCACTGTAAAAATACCACTCTGTATAATAACTATCTTTAACCATACCTCTTCTTTAAACTAATAATGTCCCTTATTATTATTCAATGGAATATCAGAGGCTATATAAACAATTACAGTGAACTACAAATTATTATAAAAAAATATCACCCTCTAATTATAGCCCTACAGGAAACCCACCCCCCATTCCCTAAACAATATACCCATCCCTATTAACTACACTTTGTATTCAAACAACTATTCGCCAGCTTATGGAGGCGCAGCAATATTAATACACAACTCTATCCAAAACTATTCAATTACTTTACCAAATGACTTTGACGCCACTGGAATTGAAGCACACTCTATTAAAAAGCTGAAAATAATTTCCGCATACATACCACCTACTAAATCATTCACAAAATCTAACTTACTTAATGTTATCAATACTAACTCTAACATGCTAATATTGGGTGACTTTAACAGCTGGGGTTCCTTATGGGGTTCTCCCAAAAACAACCAGAGGGGTAAAACACTCACCGAATTTATTATTAATTCTAACTTCATTGTTTTAAACGATAAATCTCCCACTCATTTTTCTACTCATTATACGTATACCCATATCGATGTCTCCTTCTGTTCTCCAGATATATTTCCCTTTATCAAGTGGCAGATTTGTAACGAATTACACGGTAGTGACCACTACCCCATCCTTATCACACTCTCTACTTCTATTGAACAATGCTCATCAAAAAGTAAACCTATTTTTAAATTAAACTTAACTGATTGGAACAACTTTCAAATTAAAACTCACTATTTCAATAATTGTATACCTTTTTCCAATAACATAAATAAAGAATCTGCAAGTCTCAATAAAGTTATTCTACAAAGTGCACACTACACCATTCCACAAACTACAATAATCAAAAATAATAAAAACGTCCCATGGTGGAATCCAATATTACAAGCGCTCAATCGCGAGAAAAAACAAGCGGAAAATAAATTAAAAAAATACATTACCAATGAGAACATTATAAATTTTCGTAAGACTGCAGCGAAATTTAAAAGAGAACTCAAAATAGCCAAAAAAGAATCTGTCAAACAATTTAGCTCAACCATTAATCCGCAATCAACGTCTAGGAACATTTGGGCTAATATTAGCACATTTTGTGGTCTACACAATAGAAAACACATCCATGTTATAAATTGCCCTGAATCATCCTCTCCCTATCTGCAACGACAAAACAATAGCCAACACATTCGCAAATTTCTGGTCCAACCAATCCAACGATCTTAATTTCTCTCCTACATTTATTAATAACAAATACAGCAAAACATATCCATACATAGCATGTCCTTCCCGCTCAGCACAACAAATCGAATCTGATATCTCCCAAACTGAATTAGACTCCGCAATATCTAGCCTAAAAGGGCACACACCTGGTATCGACCGAATTTCTTATCCAATCATAGCTAATGCCTCGATATCTGTGAAAACACGTCTACTTAAACATTTCAACAACATATTTCATAGTCATATTCCACAACAATATAAAACTAGCTTAGTAATTCCTATTGTCAAACCAAACTCAGACAAAACCTCAATCACCTCATATAGACCAATCAGCCCAAACCCTTGTGTCGCCCAAATACTGGACAAAATTATAGCCAAAAGGTTGTGGTGGTTTTGTAACAACAAACAAACTTATACACACAAACCAAGTAGGTTTTAAGAGAGGGAGGTCCGTTTTAGATAATCTAGCTTGCATAGATCATCTCATCTATCACATAAGCAACACATTTCAATAATTTCACTTGATTTTAATAAAGCTTTCGATAAGATTGGAATACATGCTATAATAACACAGCTTCAAGAATGGAGCATAGGACATAATATTCTTAGATATGTTATTAACTTTATGAAAAACAGGAAAATCAAGTGTCGTATTTCTAATCATATTTCGCATTCATTTCCATTAGACAACGGGATACCC